>JAFVLL020002317.1:0-136206 GCA_021397915.2 Tor tambroides | reverse complement strand
TCATTTACAAAAAGTGCTTTTGTAGAAAGGGATCTAATATTCAATAAGCCAAGCTTTATCATTTGTTTATCTGTATTATATCTGTTTTTTATTTGTTGAACATCAATTAAATTGTTACTCTTACTTTGGTTTGGACGTTTTCTGTATTTTCTAGTTCGGGGAACAGACACAGTCTCTATAGTGTGATATCTAGGTGAAGGAGTCTCTATGTGCTGAGAATTAACTGACTTCTGTGACGTGAGGCGGCTAGCAGACGGTCGGTTTAGCCAGTCTGTCTGCTTCCTGACCTGGGCCCCAGTTAGTCAAGTACGAACTCTAAGACTATGTGCCATATTTCTAGAGAGAAGAGCGGCACCACCCCAGGAGGGATGAAGACCATCTCTTTTCAACAGGTCAGGTCTGCCCCAAAAACTCTTCCAATTGTCTATAAAACCTGTTATTCTGCGGGCACCACTTAGACATCCAGCCATTGTATGACGACTGTCTGCTATGAATCTCATCACCCCTGTAAGCGGAGAGCGGACCAGAGCACATTACAGTGTCTGACATCTTACTTGCAAGTTCACACACCTCTTTAACATTATTTAAGACTAGACAACAATGGGAAAAATAACATAAAAATAATAAAATAATATAAATGACTAATCAATGAATAGATCAATGAAGTGAGTATATAGATGGGTAAAATGACTAATGATAAATGATTATATAATTAAATAGAATAATGATTAAAGATAAATGATTATAAATGAATGAATGAATACAAAATAAAGAAAGTAAAAGACAACACAAATGTATGGTTGCCCTCTTGAAAAAAAAAAAAAAAAGAAAAGAAAAAAGAAAGCTAGTCATTGTTTTGACAGATTAGGCTACTGGTTTTAAAGATATGAAAAAACAAACCTGATATATTCATAATCATATCTTTTACCAGTGTCTCCGTGGCTCATTTTTATGTGTGGGCTAAAGCACTTAATTTATATTTCAAACACTTTTTATGGTTTACTATTTCTATGCAATAGAACAATGTTACAAATAACAGTCTTTCACAGCCCTAGAACTCAAACCATCTTCTTCCCATAATTAATTACACTGATATCATAAACATGTGATTAGTTGACTAACTGCTTAAATAAAAGACTATTAGTCGAAAACCAAAAACAAGTATGCTGGATCCCATACCCACTAAGCTAATGAAAAAGGTTATCAGTGGCGGCTGCTCAATAAGTTAAATATATATTGGGAAATAACCACGAAATTACATTTAGTCATACTTTTCGACTGGTATGTTAACACATTTAAAAAAAAAAAAAAATCAAAACTTTATTTCGTTAGTTTTGTGTGTGCAGGGAGCCGGACTTTTGAAATGCATGTGACTTGAGGCTGAGCTCTAATTGGCTTGTTTCAGATTGTCCCAGACCCTCCCACTTTTGATTTTACCAAATCAATAATGTTTTTTATATATTTGGCCTCATGTAATTGGACCATTCTCGACTGTCAAATATGTGCAATATCTCTTCCGAGATGAAGGTAAATTCAATTTTAAGTAAAAAAAATCAACAACAACAAAAAAACACCTTTCACAAGGCATTCAAATGAAGAAAAAAAAAAGGATCATGGAGCTTGGACGGAGTTGGCTAGGTGGATGCAAAATAAGTCATGACATTTTCCGTTTGTTATTTCAAAGTCTTGTCACCGAAGCGTTGTGGGCAGCGACACAGAAGGGAACTGAAACCATGCAGTTTAAATTGAGGCGATCATCAGGGTCCAAGCATAATGGCTTGTGTAGATGTAGTTATACAATGGACATGTCTCTTTTCAAGTATAAGACTTTATTCGAGTATTATTATATGCACAGTATTAAAATAGATAAATAAGATAGTGCCCCTTCTTCAGTTGGACATACATTCAGTAGAGCTGAGTATCAACTTGACAAAAAATATTGTCAATATTATTAAATTTAAGATAAAAAAATAATACTCTATAACTAATTAGGAAATTACAGTTTTTACATAATTGACTGAGCTAATTCTTTGTTTCATGTGACCAGAGCCTCTCGCACATACACACATATCATTCATAGCATTGTTAGGTGTTTTTTGTAATGAATACCATTATAATTTGTATTATTTTTATAATTGTATATATAATTTTTGTATAATTTCATAGCTACTTGAAGCAAGACTTGAAGCAGGACTGTGCAGACCAATCGGCGTATAACATCAAGCTTTTAGCTCCAACCCTGATCAAACACACCAGAACACGCGAATCAGTGTCTTCAGGATTACTAGATGACTACAGGCAGGTGAGTTCTATCAGGGTTGGAGCTAAACTCTGCAGGGACTCCGGCCCTCCACGACTAATTTTGTCCATGCCTAATCTGGAGGCTGACTTTAGGACTCCTAAATTTTTGCTCTAAGAGTATTTCACAAAGAGTTTTAGCACTAAAACTAGCTCCTAAATCTGTGAAATTTTAGGAGTAGTGAAGAGGACTCCTAAGTCACTAAGACCAAGCCACAAACTATCATAAAATGGCTGATGCCAGCAATCTACCTCAGAACATAAACATTTTAGAAACAGTAATGATAATGAACTTTTAAAAAGGTATCACCTTTGGTTTTGGAGGTTATCGCAACTCCAAATTTACCTTGCATTCATTAATCAGCTGGGCAAGAGGTAACATGTTCTTGCATCCAGTTTGGTTTTCTTTTACATTTGCATGTCTTGTAGGCTTTGTCCAAATACCCACACTTGCGGTCTTGGCCACTTGAGACCGCGTGCACGCGACAGGAAGCAAGTGTGCAATTCTGTCCCATGTCTTCTAAATGCCAAAGTACAGTGCCCTTAATGGATACTAAATCCACAAATCCGCTCCGGAGTGCTATTCGAGGCTAAGTGTATCCCATCATGCATCATGTTCTGGATATAAATCGTGGGACTTTTTGCCGAGATCTCGCGAGAGGTCATGGAAACCTTTCCAATGTAAGTTAAATATTAATATAATAATTAGATATTACATATAATTTGGTAGAAAAACTGTGTTTTTATGTTTCATTGGTGCAAAGATGAGTAGTGGTGATATTTATTTGGTACAACATTTGCAGCTGCTTTTTATCACTTAATTAGAAGCACCACAAATTAAATTATGTCATGTTATAGGGACTACTGAACAGACATTTAGAAGTTGATTTTAAAATGCAAAGTATTTCAAATTAAAATTAAAATAAAGCTATGTAAACACTTACATTTTTACAACACTATAAGTGTGTCCCATCAGGTAATGAAAAGTTCGATACACACTTGTGGTCTTCATCCTCACTTGAACCAAATACAGGGAATACATCATTTAAGTAGTCAAGTGCAAAGACTGCAAGTGTGGGTATTTGGACAAAGCCTTACTATCATCCATGATTATTCTACTCTGTTTAGTCACATATTCACTAATTATAAGAAGCATACATGTAAGAGGTTGACAATTAACTGAACATATACTTGTTTAATTTAGTGACATTTAGGCTGCGTTTTAAAATCTTTATTTGAATGTGGCAACATATTCTATGAATAAATCTCTGACAGAGACCCCTCCCCTATCAGCCAATCACTGTGAGCATAGTTGGTAAGCATGCTGACATCATCCATAGCAACGAGATCAACCCCACCCTTACTCTTAGCTTAAGACTTCTCTCTATTGCTTAGTAAAAGTTTGTCTCAGCAGGTCTGTGGATGGGTTTTAAGAGAAAACTCTTAGCTAAAAACTTTTACTGATATTTAGGAGAACTCTTAGTGGTAAGATCAAATGTTTTGTGAATACAGGCCCTGACTGAGATCATCAGCTTGTTAGGGGAGAGAGCCATGAACTGAACTAACAAGCTTATGATCTCAGTCAGGTGTTAAATAAGGGAGACATGCAAAGTGTGCAGAGCAGGGGGTCCCCAGGACTGTTATAGACTACACGTTATTATATTATTTTTCAATTATTATTATTTTAAATTACTGACCCTGGATCAGTAGGGTACTCCTCTAATAAAGTAGCAGTGGCTGGAACAGATTTTAAGTATCAATTCTGCTTAAAAAGATGCAATCTAATCCTGTTTATATGAAATAAGCCTGCACCCGAGCAGGTTTAAGCTTACGGACCTGTTGCTATGATAGCAACTCCGGGATGAGCTTTGAAGAACCAACCAATCCCAGAAGCGAAATCGTCAACAATCAAATCCAGCTAACCGAGTTAGCGACGTACAAAGAACGGACCCCTGGTTTGCTTTAATGCAGGGGTGTCAAACTCTGTTCCTGGAGGGCCACAGCCCTGCAGTTTAGCTCCAACCCTAATTAATCACACCTTATCCAGCTAATCAAGTCCTTTAGGCTTATTTGAAAACTACATGATATTTGTGTTGGAACTAAACTCTGCAAGACTGCAGCCCTCCGGGAACTGAGTTTGACACTGCTGCTTTAATGAGTATCAATTCATATTTACCTGTCAATCTCCGGGTATTTCATGTGCTGATAAAGGCTCAGTGAAAGAGTCACATACAAAACCAAAACATTTTCCAATTTAAATTTATGGAATAATCATTCTCAACAAACATTCTCTCCAAACACTTTGTTTTAATCTCTCAAAAATATAACCATATCAGGAAAGAAAAATGTTGGTGTATGCATAAGAGATGAACCACTGTCCAAAACTGGCAGAGATAATGGATGTGCGGGAAACTCACAATGGGTTAAAGCATAGGTCTTCAACCTTGCTCCCTAAACGTGTCGCGACGCTCGCACGCAGCAGCAGTTCAGAGTCAAGTATCATGTTTGCAATACAAAACAACCATTATATTTCCATAATCAGTCCTTTAAGTCTGAATGGCTCATAATCTGAAAACTTTAACATGATGTGGAAAAAAATATTCGAGTCATGTCAATAACACAAACCTGTTTGTAACTTTATTTTATTAGTGTTCATTTATTTTATTAAACTGGATAAATTACACCTTTTTATATTTTATGTGGTGTCATGATTTGATAAAAACAAAGGTTTATTATTGTATGTTCTTTTGGCATTTCATTTATTGTTTACCTTTTTAAATTCGCTTATTGTAAGAACAACAACAGCAGCAGCAGTATGGTGTAACATTTATTTGAAACGTATTTGGCACTTGCTACCTTATATCTTTACTCTTTCCTTTTCTTTTCATGGTTTTGGAAAACTTGCATCTTATGTTTCTCTATGTCGCTTTTTGCATAACTCTGGGTCGTCGACACCAAGCTTCGTTGCAATTTCTTTCTAGGAATTAAGTCAATCCGCAAGCGATCGTACAGTTGCGAATATATTTGTGGCAGCTCAGCTACTCGACACAGTTTATTTACGTTGCTAATGACTTGGAGATGTTGTTCTCCTACCTGACCTCCGCTGAATGAGAAATGAACCGGCGGGGGAAAAAAAAAAAAGCACGTCAAATAAGGTGGAGTTCCAGAACACACCCACCGATTGCATAATCGCCACGGACCAATGGTAGTTCAAAGGTGTTAAGGAGCCAAAATGAACAGAAAGTTTGTTTTGGTGAGCTGTTTCGAACTGCCAAAACGAACTCAAAACGAACTTCGTTGCAGCCTGATTTTGTTCGAAATGACATCATATCAGTTCGTTCTTCAATTTCGTTTGAAGTATATCGGGGCCTTAAGAATCCACTGTCCTGCAAAGTTTATTTCCAACCTACTTCAGCCCACCTGACCTGTGACTTTTCAAGTGATCCTGAAGACCTTGATTAGCTGGTTCAGGTGATTAGGGTTTGATTAGGGTTGGAGCTGAACACTGCAGGACAGGTTGAAGACCTATCATTTAAAGCAGGTCAAACTCAGTTCCTGGAGAGCTGCAGCCCTGCAGAGTTTTGTTCCAAATCTGCTCCAACACACATACCCATGTAGTTTTCAAATAAGCCTGAAGGACCTGATTAGCTGGATCAGGTGTGTTTAATTAGGGTTGGAGCTAAACTCTGCAGGGATGTAGCCCTCCAGAAACTGAGTTTGAGACCCCTGGGTTAAAGCATTTTAGAGAGACAGACAGGAGCAGTTAGACTTGTATCTGGAACCAGCTTCCAAGTGTCATCAAATGAGCTCTAACTTTAGCCATATTAATATTGTATTTGACAACATACATTAAAAAATGCATTCTCTTACTAAAGATCAATCAAATAATACAGTGCAATGTTCATTATATCATTCAGTTCATCCTTTTACTTCTCTTCAACTGTGACATTTCACAGCAGGACAAATGTTTATTTAATATTTTGATTCTGACGTCAGAAGTTCATATTTGCCCACGTTTAGGTGCAGCGTGACCGTAGCCTTGATTTCACACAGATACGTATTTTCTGGTGCCATTTTAAATTACCAAGCCATTTAAATCTCTTTCCACAAGAACAACACAAATAGGGTCTCACATCCACATGACTTTTCAGGTGTATCTCTAAATGTGTTGGTAAAATAAATTTTTTATCACACTGATCACAATGAAATCGCCTTCCTCCAGAGTGAATGGGCAGGGGATTTTTGAAATTGCTCCTTTTTCTAAACCTCTTGTCACACTCAGAACTCTGCAGATTCTTTCCAGACTTTCCATGACTTTGCAAATGACGTTTCAGGTCTCTTTGGTAGGTAAAACACTTTTCACACTTAAGACACGTGAAAGGTTTCTCTCCAGTGTGAAGTCGAATGTGAGTCTGGAGGTTTCCTTTAAATCTGAAAGTCTTTCTACAGTGATGACATGTGAAAGGCTTCTCTCCAGAGTGAATTATCATGTGAGTCTTGAGGCTTCCTTTAAGTGTGAAACTTTTTCCACAGTGATGGCACATGAAAGGTGTCTCTCCGATGTGAGTTATTACATGCTTCTTAAGATCTTTTCTGTTGGCGAAATTCTGTCTACACTGATGGCATATAAAAGCGTTTGCTCTTAAGTGAGACTTTATGTGGTTCTTAAGGGTTCCTTTATGTCTAAAACTTTTTCCACACTGATCACATTTAAAAGGCTTATCTCCGGTGTGAATTCTCATGTGATACCTAAGATTTCCTTTTTGTGAGAAGCTTTTCCCACACAGTTTGCAGCTGAAGGGGGTTTCTCCAGTGTGAGTTCTCATGTGGCAATCAAGGGATTCTTTATATGCAAAATTATTTCCGCACTGAGGGCATGTAAAAGGCTTCTCTCCAGTGTGAATTCTCATGTGAGTCTTTAGGCTTGATTTATGAACAAAACTATTTCCACAGAGATGACACACGAAAGGCTTCTCTCCAGTGTGCATTCTCATGTGAGTCATTAGGTATCTATTGAATCGGAAACTCCTTTCACACTGCGGGCATTTGAAAGGCTTCTCTCGGGAATGAATTATTACATGCCTGTTGAGGCGTTTCATGTTAGGAAAACTCGTTCCACACCGATGACATATAAAACAGTTCTCTCTTAAGTGAACTTTCTTGTGGGAATTAAGGCTTCCTCTACGTGCAAAACTATTTTCACACTGATCACATTTGAACGTCTTCTCTCCAGTGTAAATGTTCATGTGATACTTAAAGCTTAGTTCTACTGTAAAGCTTTTTCCACACAATTTGCAGGTGTAAGGCTTCTCTCTGGTGTGAATTCTCATGTGGCTTGTAATGGCTGCTTTTTGAGTGCAACTCTTTCCACACTGAGGGCACATGTATGGTTTCTCGCCAGAGTGAATTCTCATGTAAGCTATAAGGTTTCCTTTTTCAGTGAAACTTTTTCCACACTGTTGGCAGGTGAACGGCTTCTCTCCATTGTGAATTCCCACGTGGACTTTAAGTTTTTCATGTTGATTGAAACTCTGTCCACACTGAAAGAAAGTAAAAAAGTAAATTCCTGTCTTTTGAGCTCTTTTTCGTGAGGAAGTCTTTTCAGTCTGTGAACTTTTAAAAGATTTTTCTCTAGTTCTGAAATCATGATCTTTCTCTTCCACTTCATCTAGAACTTCTCTCTCCTCTTTCAATGCCATCAGGTCTAAAAGTGGAAAGAGACAAATAACTTAGCCACGTTTTAATTGGACAAAGCAACAAAAATAGCTACCCCCTAACAGTAAACTAAACTTTAGTAAGTTGGTCTAGTCTGGCTGATCTAAGAGTTAATAATTATGTTGGGAAGAAAACTGAAAGTAACTGCCAATATTACTGTAGTGTTTCAGTTTGCTCCCATATATTTTTATTCTTTTTTATATGATATATAGACCATTTTATTATTATTTATTTTTTGTGTGGGAACTTCTCACTGAAACTGAGTTTTCATTGTGTTAGGTCATGCCTCCACGCTAGAAATATCAGATCCAGCCCGAACGCCAGATCCTATCAGAAAAGATCTGTATTTCTGAATGCATTAATTTAACTAAACCCTTTAGAATATAGGATGAATAAATCTACTAAAATTGTATGATATTTAGTCAACTAAAACTAAAACAATTCAGATGACTAAAATGACGATAAACTAAATGGCATTTTTGTCAAAAGACAATCAAAATTTGTTGTCAAAATTAACACTGACATGAAGGCCGCATCATTGAAAATGGAAAGAGACAATGGTAGATTTAGCAACATTAGCCTTACAGAGTGCATGTGTACGTATGGAGAAATCTGGAATTGCTTCTTCAGAAAGACTGTTTATGATTTATTGGGATCATAAAAAAATGAGTGAGTGGATTTTTACAATTGACCTATCGGTAAGCCCCTCCCCTCAAATGCAGACTAGCCAATGGCAGTCGAGTATCAGTTGCACGGGGAGCGGAATTCGGACATCTTTAGGTTTCAGTGCCATAGAGAAACATTGGAAGATCCAAAGCTCGCAACGGTTTTATGGTGTTTATGCTTCAAAAATGGAAAAACGATGTGCCTGGGGTACTTGTAACACTGATTCCAGGTATCCTGAGAGGATGGGCAATATCATTTATTTTATTACATTTCCTGAATCCAAACAAAACAGAGCAAAATGTCCCTAAGCATTCAACCCCAATACAAATGAAGACAAAAACGTTCATTTTCTGGTTGTCATACACTCATTAAGTTACAATTTTCATCTGCTCAAGCAGAACGTTAATGTTATCTTATGCTTTACCAAGGTATCTCTGGCTAAAACTAGTTAACGTTAAAGTTAGTGAGTCCATGCTAATGTACAAACCTAAATAGCGGACTGTTCTCATGTCTTGTACAGTGTAGGTCAAAAACACAAACGAAGGTCTACATTTCAGTGACTCTACATATTAAACTGGTTAAATGTACATTAATTTATTCGTACCCTGCGATACATGAACAGTGTTGATCCTGCTTGTTGTCATCCATGATCGTGACGACCGACCGTAATATGAGACTTCTCCCGCTTGCATTGAGATCTGCAAACCCTCACTTCGAGCTACCCACCGTATTTATTTTTAAATATTTTATAAATCCCTCCACGGAATATTTAATTCCCATTTGGTGGCCTTCTGTGTCCAAAATTGTGCAAAAACATTGCGGGACAAGGTTTTCACCCTGCAGCTGTCATTGTAAGACAGTGAACAACTCCGTTTGTTTGTCCGAGGGAGCAACAGGAACTAAGGGGGGCGGGGCTTACCGATAGATCAATTATAGGCTGGTTGTTTGGACACATTTTGTTCAAATACCTTATAAAAGTGATTTTTGCATAAAAGGTCCCTTAAATGGACTGTTCAAATCAGAGGGCCAAAATCAGGGTAGAAAATGGCCTTTAATATAGGCCTATATGTTGTTATGACAGTGGAATTATTTAGTAGGAGTGGGAGAAAAACCTAACTATTGCGATTCTTTTTAGAACAATTTAAAAATCAACTGGTTCATCTCAGAATCTATTTATTAAATTATTTTACTTTTCCTAGGAGGTGGTGGGGAGAAGTTAGCACTTTTTAATTCAATACAGAGGGCGAAATGTAAAGGTGTGTTCGACTTGGAGCAGCACTGCGCAGAGGAGCAGCACTGTGCAGACGATCTTTGTATGACATCAAAATACCACGAGAGCGATTCGAAAGCATGCAGAGCCATCTGCTCTCTGTAGCTCTTGCGGTGCTTTGATGTCATACAAAGATCGTTCTGCGTGCGCAGTACCACTCCATTAGATGACGTCATGCCAGCGTGAGAACGCAAAACCATGGCGGAGGCAGAGGATCAAACCTCTTCCAGAATTCTTTCTGCACCTTCATGTTTTGAATCCCAAATGAGGAAAGACTTTGGATTTTACACACTGTTGGGAAAACATGACTAAAACGGTATGCAAAGTAACAGCACTTTATTTTATTTCAGAAAGTATTTTTTTCTACTCATTTTGTTGAACATTTGACCATTATATTCATGTGCAAGTTCAGGGTTTTGGTACTAGAAAGTTTCATGGTTCAAGGTTCTTTAAGATATACACTGTGTAAGTGTATGCTCCTGAAATAAAAGTTCAGAAAGATGTGATGCATTAATATGACTCATCACATAGAGTCTCTTTTAAGAGTATAATCAAGTATGTTCCATTGTCTAATCTTTAATAAGCAAACAAAAATCATAATAAATTGTAATATAAAATCGCAATAGTTATATAATCGCAATACTCAATTATCACAATGTGTATTTAATTGGCACACAAGTATCAGGATAGCATTGAATTGGCAGATTAGCGTATCGTCCCAGCCCTATTATTTAGCTATAAATGATAAACAGCACTTCTGTAGTGATCAATATTTTAATAAAGATGAAATGACCAAGTTCACCTTTAATTAGAATCCAACCTGTTTGTTCCGCAGTATCTTCTTCTTTCACACTGAATGCTTCTTCAATCTTCATCTCTTCACTCTCCTCTTTAATAAACGCCATCTTTATAATGGGAGATTTTTCTGGACACTGTTATGTTTGAGATGAGAATAATTAAAGGAAAGAAAAATAAATACAACCTACATTTCTGGGTAGGTCTCAATCAGCTCTCTAGAGAGCACTGTATATTACATTTAACAGATTACACATTCAACAAACCATTCGTAGTTGGTTTTAAAAGGGTCATTGTACATGTTTGCGTTCTACTTGGGTTTACGCTGTTTTGAACAGCAGTTGTCGCCAGAAAACTGCCATTATCCTCGCGAGGAGTAATTACTGTCATTTCTTTCTTACTTTGCAATGAAATGGTCGCTTTCCTGAAACAAGACATTTTCGTACAAATGCGACCTCCGTACTACTTGCCAGAGTTCTTGATTTTTGTTTACAACATACTGCTAACGATATTAGGAGCTAAATGAGACATACCCGTTCTGTTTCTCGTGTAGATGCGCAAAATAAAATAAAGCACTTGACCGTTACATTCGATAAAAATTAAAGCAGTTGAAAGCTCCTGTAACTACAAAGTTGACTTAATAACTTTGTTTTTATCGATTTAAACTCCTACATGTTTAGAAACACAAACCTTTCTTCAGCTGAATCACAACAAACACAGGACCGCGGCGCAACCTCCTTCTTCTTGTATCGTTGTTCTTCTTCTTTGGTGTTTTGATGCATTACCGCCACCGACTGGATTAGAGTGTGGATCAGGATATACACAAAGGAAGAGGGGAAAAGGCCCCCAAAATATAATATAATATATATTTATAAAATAAATATTTATAAGCAAAAAATTGCTTATAAATCACTCATTATGCTATATTATCACCAAATATTGGATTCAATCTTTTTTGTCAACGTCTTTCATTTAGGACTGGTTTTGTATTTATATTTGCATCTGATTAATCGTAAGCCTCATTTATCTGAGAGACACCTCATTTTTTGAGTTAAAACAGCATTATTTATGAACAGGGCCGTTTCTAGCCAATTTGACGCCCTAGGCGAAATCCCTATTGGCGCCCCCCTCAAATTTTATATATATATATATATATATATATATATATATATATATATTTATTTATTTATTATTATTTTATTTTATATATATTTTTATATATATACTTTTCAGACACCAGTTTCTTGTCACATTCAAATTGGTTGTCATAGTAACGACACTAATTTGTGGAGATTGAGTTCCACAAATCTGAATGCATTATTTGTAAATTGACTTAAGATAAACATTTTGCACAATTTATTATCTGTAATATCATTGTGTTGCCACTAGATGCCTGTATAGCCCTATGTAACAATCCCTAGTAGCTAAGACATTGCACATAATTTACACATAAATCACACATAAATTAATTTTATTACATTTGGATTTGGATACATGTTTAGATACTATCAATGGCTACTTTTTGTCTTTATCTGTTTTTTTGTTCAATTGTTTTGTTATTGTTGCTTGAAACATTGATTTAAAGTGTCAGTTATTGCATTATTATTTCAGTCAAACCTAT
The DNA here is from genome assembly GCA_021397915.2 of Tor tambroides. Taxonomy (NCBI): domain Eukaryota; kingdom Metazoa; phylum Chordata; class Actinopteri; order Cypriniformes; family Cyprinidae; genus Tor; species Tor tambroides. Next base: position 123,841 of record JAFVLL020002317.1, on the reverse strand, counting down.
AAAACCCTTTGTTGCCCCAAACTACATATAAAAGCCTGATCAGTGGCATAAAAGTAATCAATGCAGTTTAATCCTTTGCTACTCATTAACGCGTGAACTTCCCCTTTAAATAACGTGACGCTCTGCCCTCTATGTGTATGATGATGCTTCTCCCATTAAGTGCTGTGTTAGAAGTGAATGACTTGATCAGCATTTCGACACCTCCATAAGGATGTATTAAACTCGACAAAGCGGTTTAATAAAAGATGTATTCTCGTGAATTAGCGAATTTTACTATACCAATATTTTTTCATTGGCTGTTAAAGTTTATATGGGTATATTAAATGACACGCTGATCCTTTAACAATGCATTGGCGCAAAAAACGCACACCTTTTGGACAAATCTCGCAACACGATTTATCAACTGCCACAAATACTGCCTAAACAAAATACTGATTTTGTGCACTTTATTTACTGTACCAATATTTTAAATTGGCCTTTGAACTTAGCTTTATTGCATGGCAAAAAAAAAAAGCGTTACCTTCCCAAAGCACTGACAGAGCCCATTGATCTAATGGCGTTGATGAGCACTCCAAATGCAAGCATGCAACAATCAGGCAGCAGTTGACAGTGCTCTGATCCAATGGCATACAGGCATCGTCAGATTGACAGTACTCTAGCCCAATGATGTTGGGGACCCAGTAGGGGAGGCAATCATATTTCAGTGTAAAAAAAAAATATATAATAAAATAAATAATATAAGGTATTTAGTCTTGTTTCCATGAAGGGGAAAAAAATAAAAATAATTTAAGTAATTTTTTAATTTTATTTTGCAAATTATCTGGCAATGGGGTAAGAAATTAAAAATAGCCTCCGTTTGCATTAAGATTATTTTTCTTACCCTATGGAGAACAATTTTATAATTTTAACAAATATCTAGATGCATTTTCTATAGATGAAAAATTCTTAACTTAAAGATTTTTAAACATTTGTACTTGAAATAAGACAAAAATAGTAAGAAAAGCAATTTTGCAGCGTGAATGAATGAATGAGGTATTAAAACATCAACACACTTTAAAAGGGGAGGAGAGCGGAAAGAAACTCTGGGTTTACCAAAGAAAACCTGCTCCGACCAGGTTAGGTTCACAGCGTAAAGTTACCGTGGTAACTGACTCTGAGTATAAGTTACCTCTCTTTCAGAAAGCGGGCTTGACTTACCCTGCTTTCCCGGGTTTGACAAACCTCCCATTTTGAAGCGGAAAACCCAAGAGTTTCCCTCATTTTCAGGGGTTAACATACTCAGAGTTTTCATAACCTCCTTTCTGAAAGCGGGCCCCAGGGGTCCGTTCTTCCGTATGTCGCTAACTCAGTTAGCTGGATTTGAGTGTGTTGCCGATTTTGTTGATCTTGGATCATTTGGTTCTTCGAAACTCATCCCTAGACTTGCTGTCATAGCAACAGGTCCGTAAACTTAAACCTGCTCGGGAGCAGGTTTATTTCATGTAAACAGGATTAGATTGCATCTTTTTAAGCAGAATTGATACTTAAAATAGGTCCCAGCCACCGCTACTTTATTACAAGAGTACCCTACTGGTCCAGGGACAATAATTTTAAATAATAATAATTAAAAAATTTATTTAAAAATAAGATAATAATGTTGTAATAAAGCCAGTTTTACTCATTGAAAGATTTATTAGTGATAATTACTTTATAATCGTATTGGAGTCTTGCACACATGCTATACAGTTCATCTGAGTCGTTATATTAATTTGAGTGATGACAGATATTATGGGAGTGGCTTGATGGAGCGCAGGAGATGCAGATAACATGATCTCTAAGAAACTTTAATTAATGATGTCACGTAACAAATCTGCTTCAAAGATAAAATTAAATGAATTGCTAATTACAACACTGAAATAAAAATGTAAAGCCTGTACAAATACTAGAAATCGTGAATATAAATAATTGGGAATGATGTAAAAAAAATTACAAATACATTGAAAACAGCGCACAATTCATTTATCTATCATAACATTTATGTAGTTTTGTTCGCTTGGCTGTTTCCTTATAAAAGTCCAGAAATTTGTCAAGTTTTTCGTCAGGTGTCTTTTTTAACGATATGATGTCATTACGTTGCCGTCTTGCCGCCAGCCAATCACTGCATTGCTGATCGTGGTTTCGAGTATCGATACATATGCCCTTTTAAACCAACCCATGAACGCGCAATTATCTCCGATAACTCAATCCAGCCATACTAATCATCAACAACAGGTGCGTTCGAAGAACCGAATTAGCCAGATCCTGATTAGTGCGATGATATCATCTTGGATGTGTCATTTGATCTCGGATAATAAGCGACGTACGAAGAACGGACCCCAGGGGTGCCCAGTCCTGCTCCTGGCGATCGACTGTCCTGCAAAGTTCATCTCCAACTCTAATCAAACACCCCTGAAGCAACTCATTAAGGTCTTCAGGATCGCTTGAAAATTAAAGGCAGGTGTGTTTGATTAGAGTTGGAGTTGAATTTTGTAGGACAGTTGATCGCCACAAGCAGGACTAGGCACCTCTGCTTTATCATTTTTACCCACTAATTTACAAAGTCAACTCTACTGGACAACAACTTCAAGGTATATTTGGATCTATTCCTTGATTTACAGTTAGTATTCCTACTGCCAGTTTCCATGTCAAATGTAATGATTTATCAGATAAATGTTTAAACATTGTATAACTTAGACTATCCTGTCCAGGTAGCATTAGCACAGCTTTGTAATGCAACTTATAGTTCTTCATAATATCAGTATTGTTTTCTTACTCTGCTCAAATTCTTCTCCTAATTCTGTTTTATAAGAGCTTTCTAATACTTTTCCTTATAGATTTACTTTATTTATATCTGATATGGCAACTACATTATTTTCTACTAAAACTGGTATTTGAAATGTCTTTTTACCTTTTATAGTACTTCATTCCAAATTGTCCATATGTGTATCTTATTGTTAAACAGAAATTTCTTTGTAATTCTCCATCCATTTGCTATAACTCTCTTGTATGCCAACAGATTAGTCATATGTTTTTCCAGGGGTGTGGGAATAGGTTTTAGGTTGGGGGTTCTCTCTCTCTCTCTCTCTCTCTCTCTCTCTCTCTCTGTGTGTTTGTAATTGTCTATGCACTCGTTTAAACAGAATACACACCGAGACATTTTGCATATCATCATATTTTTGACATTATCAATACTGTTAACAATCGTAATACAACGCACAGGTCTAGGAAGTAATTTTAAGTCTTTAAATATAAGGTAGGGATGCACCGAATATTCGGCCACCGAAAATTTTCGGCCGAAAATGGCCCAAAAGTGCATTTTCGGTTTTCGGCCGAAAGACTTATCACCGAAACAATACGGCCGAAATGTTGTGATGACGCAAAGAGAAACCGCGACCTGCACGTGCTTGTCTGAAGCAACATGTCTGCGGTGTGGACGTATTTCAGTATATCTGAGAAAGACCCATGGACAGCGATTTGCAAAACATGTAATGCTGAAATTTCAAGAGGGGGTGCATCTGCAAAGACTTTCTCCACGTCGGGTTTAATTTATCACCTAAAATCCAAACATTCCGATCGCTACGCTGAATATGAGAGGAACGCGGCACAGAAAAGGAAAACGCCTCCGAGCACGCCCACTCCGTCTGTGGCGGACGTTTTTGAAAAGGCAAGGAAGTTTCCCAGTGATGGTGTCAAGGCAAAGGGCATTACACAAAAGACTATGGAATTCATTGCCTTAGATGATCAGCCATTCTCTGTCGTAGAAGATGTGGGATTTCGTAGGCTGATCGAGCACATTGAGCCCCGTTATGTCATGCCGAGCAGACGACATTTCTCAGAGGTGTGTTTACCTGAGCTGTTTAATGTTGTTGCAACTCACGTCCATGAGCATATAGCTGCAGATATTTCAGCAATCAGTTTCACGACAGACATATGGAGCTCAGACGTCAGCATTACCAGTATGCTCAGTCTAACCGCACAATGGATCGACGCTGATTTCCAGCTGAAAAGATTCTGCTCCATTCACAAGCGTTTCGAGGGTCACATACAGCAGCAGCCATTTCTGATGCATTCGCCAATATGTTCGACACCCGGCATATTGACCAATCTAAAGTGCATGTCATTGTCAGTGACAATGCAAGAAATATGACAAAAGCGATAGAAGACAGCCAGCTGAAGGGAATACGGTGCATGGCCCACACACTACATCTGGCTGTGAATGAGGGAGTGTTGTCTCAACACAGCGTAAAAGACGTACTGGCTATAGCAGTGTTTCCGCTACATTCATTCAGCCGTGGCGGGCCGCCACACCAAAAATCATCCCCGCCACGGCTGCAGCTTCTCGGTAACATCATAGTGACAGAGCAGGACTTGAATTTCGGCGAGGGTTTGCGGCTATTAATAATAATTCTAGTCATTCCCGCAGGTTCCACGCTTATAACGCGATGACAGATGACGCAATGTATCATTTGCAAGTGCTTTTGAGTCTTGCTTATTTAAAGTGAAAGAGAACTCACTCGCGTGCTCTCTTATAGACCGTTTTCTGAGCCCACAGATCGCGATAAACAGAGAGACAGCTTTTCAAGATTATTACGGGAGTTTGCAAATGTGATACTGATTTAATACAACAGTTCAATAAACAAGAAGTTAATATTAATTGACTTACGTTGTCTGAATATAACACTGCCTGATTTTGTGCCATTTCATCAATGAAAATAGTTCCAAATAAAGTAACAGCTGAGCCGCTGCGCATCTCTAAATGCAAACACAGCGGTATTTCATTCATGAATGAACTGCGCGTTTAAACGAATCTAGTGATCAGTGATTCATGATTCCCCATTCATAAACACAGTCACTTGCTTCATTCCTGAATGAATCAGCCGTTCGAACGAATCAATTGAATGAATGATTCAGTGATTAAAAATCAGTGACATACCGCCACCTGCTGGCGCTTTCAGTTTCATTTTTAAAGTATAATTTCAGTTATTTAAATCATTTAATATTTATATATTCAACATTTTATATTTAAAACATTAATCTCAACATGAATTTAACTGCATTCATGCCACCTCTGAGCCTCATTAAACGTACCTACAAGCCACTTTTATGTTTTTCTGTGCCACCTTTGTAGTGCAAATTAATTTTTTATTAATACTAATTTTATATGATTGCTAACTTATTTGTCTTATTCTACTTCTTATTATATTGTTTAAATTAGAAATTCTAAAAAAGCTTATAAATTTAAATTTTTGAATTTGACATAGATGACATACTTTTAATAAAATTAGAAAAATGCCAAAGGTACAAAGTAAATGCCCCTGTAAATCACTTTAAGGAGTGAAATATCACCTCGTATTAGGAAGGCTAATTTTTGATCAGAATTTTGATTATTGATCAGAAGGTGCTCCTAAATTTTTTTTAAATTAGGAGGACAAGCGCTCCTAAAAAGAAAAGTATGCTTACAGTGTAAGCCCTGTGTAATAGTATTTTAGATCCCTGCATGAGGTCTTAAAGAGACAGCAGCCTAAATAAACCTGCTGCTGTCTGTCATCACTGTCTCTTTATACAGTGAAGACTATCCAGTATTATTTTACAGTTGAATAGATTACAAATTTAATTTGTATCTTGTTTTTGTTTGTGCTATTGATTGTCATTAATTTATTCGTTCATATTTTATTATTGTCTTTTTTAGTTATAATAAATTCAATTCTGAGTGCACATGATTCTTGAGTGGGGAGGGGGCGTGGCCCATGGGAAATAGTCCTGCCACCACAGCTGGAAAAAATCCTAGAGGAAACACTGTATAGGCAGAAGAATTGTTGGCCACTTTAAACATTCTCAGTTGGCCTATTCCCGCTTGCAGTCTATGCAAGATCAGTTTGGAACACCAATAAAACGGTTCCAGCAAGACTTGAGTACGCGGTGGAACAGCACTTTTTACATGTTGCAAAGCCTCTTTGCGCAAAAGCGTAAAAGATGGCACGCAAGTACTTGTCTGCTCCGTGCACAAGCACTGACAGCGAGAGACTGTTCAGTGCAGCAGCTCATGTTCTCGATGAGAAGAGGAACAGACTTCACTGTGATAAAGCAGAGAAGCTACTCTTCATCAAGAAAAACCTGCCACTTTACCTCAAGAAGTAGAATGGGCTTGTCTAGTGTTTAAATATTTATTATCCACTTTGCACATCTGCAATTCTTGGTGCATTTGTTGTTGTTAAAGTTCTACAGTTAACATATGGGCTATGGCAGTCTTTGTTTTGATACACTATTATGTTGAAGGCCTACAGAGAAAATATTGTTGTATCTTTAAGCAGTTGCACTTGTTCTGAATGCACTTTCTTGTAGTAGTCCTACAGAGAAAAATTTAAAATGCACTTGACCTAAATGCACTTTGTTTTTATGAGAGAACATTTAATTTTACAACCTTTCAGGAGGCCAGTAGGCCTGTATATTATTATTGAGTGGGGTCAAGTTAAACATTTTAGTTTGAATTTTATTTTATACTGTGCATTGTTGCAATGTGCTAAATAAATATTTGCATAATTTGTAATTGATTTATTCTTTGAAACTTTAATATTAATTTATGCAATTGCAATGCCTTGATTTTAGTAAAGTTAGTACACAGTCATAGCCATAAATGCAATGGTACTAATAATTGGCATAATTTCTTTCGGTGTTTCGGTTTTCGGCCTTGGTTTCCTCTTTTTCGGTTTCGGCCAAGAATTTTCATTTCGGTGCATCCCTAAGCTTTACAATTCTCTCCGAAAAAAGCCGAGTTCCTGGAGGCGTGCCGTGTGGGCGGAGCTAAAGACTGATGAGCACTTGCGGCGACTGCAACAAAACACAGACATTTTGATGCCATTTCACTTCCTGCCTCCGGTTCCGAATCATGACCGGGATCTTTTATAGCTGGGACCGCTCCATCTTTCAGTATCAAACGATGTGCAAACCCAGCTTCGAACTGGGCCTTGTTTATAAAACGTTCGTCAACAAACACCCTTGAGAAACTCCGTTTGCTGCCCTGGAAAAACAAACTGCATCCACTGTTTACGTAACGCTGGGTTGAAACCTGAATAAGGTTATCTTTCCCTCACAACCAAAAACACACTTCTTTAGAGACATTCTTCTCGAGCGAGTCCCATGTAGTGCAGCCGAATGAAGCACGTTGATGGGCACGCTCTCTTGCGCTTCCTCTGGTCGATGCGTGCGCGGGCACACGCTTCCGGGAGAAATGCCCATATAAGGAGTTCCACCCTCATCTACGTCATGAAGAGCCACGATCGAAAAAAAAAAACTCTCCGAAACTTGTACTAACCTGGAAGTAAGATTTTTGTTACAGAAATAGTCATACGTCCAAATTATTTTTTGAAACTGTCCGAGAATCCAACTCTTTAAGTGTAAACAACTCTGAATGTATGAAACAGCATTGTACCCCCCTTTAAACAAAAAATGCAAACTGAAACAAATGTGTAACTTGAATGCCTTAATTATAACATGAACTGAGTGGTTTATTCAAATGAAATTAGGTTTAACTCAATTTACTCTAAGCATTAAACACACATTCTCACACTCTCTCCAGCCTGAGGCTGATGTGACTGCTAACGCGGCGTATGTGTGTTGACTGCTGTCCTGTGGCCAGCCTTGCTAAGCACAGTTCAAATAACACTGGAGACTAAAGGTCACCAGAACGTCCTGGTAAAAAGCTTCCTTTGTGGCACCAGTGCGGGAGGGAGAGTGTGTGCAGCCGCTGCTGCTTTCACTGTTACACAAATCAAGCAAGAGGGGTGTGGACACCAGAGCAGGTGACACTGTACAAAAGATAAATCAACAATGAGTATAAAAATGAACATCTATTCTTTTATGAACATTATACTTTAATTAAAATAATAATAATAAAAAAAAAAATGGTTCCGTTTACTTCTGCATTTATTCAGTTTAATGACCTGAAACCGATTGGAAAAGGATAACCAAAAACCTTGTCAATATTTGCTCCAAACCCAACTGCTGTTATTTTCATGCAGGGTGTCTACAGATATTAAAAAGTTACATTTAAGGCCACCTAATATGAAAGTATGAAAGGCTAAACATCCGATGGAAATACACATCATATTACATGCATACATGCATTTGTTTAATGGCATCTTTTTTATGACTGAAGGCGAGTACCACACCAATACTACTGATGTCTCTTAGAAATGATTGTTTTTCCCTAATATTTAACCATTGACTATAGGCATTCAACATTACAGTATAACTGAGAGCTATCAATTTTCACTTTGATTAGACTTTAAAAAACAACAACCTCTAATTTAAGTGAACTTAAAACCATCTTCATATTAAGCCATTATAATAAATGTCATATTTATTTGTGTCCTTCAGCAAGTAGGAAATATACAGAAATTGAATGAAGTTATCAAACACTAAATTATAAATTAAATATAAATTAAACATTAAAGCTACAAAAAGTTACTGATTTCCTCATTTTTCTTTTGTTCTTTGATGAACCGTTATCACAGCAGCTGGGTTATTAGGTTATATTTGGCTGCTATTACTTTAAGAGCTGCCGCTGCTAAACGTGACGTGGATCTGACACGCATGCTCATAGTTTCATTCACGCTATAATATGAAATGATACTACAGCACACACCGCCGTATTTGTGCATGCAATTAAAGAGCACACTATGTTAAAAATATGCAGTTAAAAATATTTAGGGCAGTTGGTGGGAATCTTCGATCTGTCGAATAAATGTAAACAGTCATTGGGTCCGTCAGACTGGAGAAATTTTTGCGGTAATGTAATCAAAAATACTTAAGAGCCATCATATCTGAATTTAAGACAATTTAATACTTTTTAAGTCCTTCTATTAGTAAAACTTCCAGACATTTTAAGACTTCTTAAGGACCCACGGCCACCCTGTCATGTATTTAAAAGAGTATTTGTGAATAATCTTTTCACACAGCTCTTTGAATACAATGGTTCATAGTGACCACATCTTTTGTCTTGTTCTAAAGTCACTTTTATGAGGAACAGACCGAAATGACAAGGAAAATGGTCCTTTCTGCTGCAGCTCAGGAACTTTAGTTGAATTTCTACCCTGCACATTGCTCAATCACATGCACAGAGCACACTGCTTACTGCAGGGCTATTGAGGCCACATACCCTACATGCACTGATTATTTCTTGCCCCTATTATAGATTTTTGAAAACTACCTTTCATGCAGTGTGTAACACAGCTCTAAGTAAATGAAAACATCCTGCAAAGTTTTAAATCTGAAAGTGCACCGTGTATAAAGTTATTGTCTCTCAAAAGAAAGAGTCGACTCTGAATCATTGAAACGAGTCGTTTTTAAAACGAATCCCAAGCCATTTCATGTTGACGTCAACATGAAATATTAGCATATTGCCCGCCCACTTGTTGGTCTTTTGGCATTGGTCTGAATGAACATGCAAATTCATTCTTTGCCACTAGGTGCTTTTGGAGCGGTAAAAATAGCGGTTTCCCCGGTAACGCTGCACACAAAGCAGCACTGTGCTCACAAATGCTGCTTTATCAGGTATTACAGGCATGATGAAATGAAAATGAGACCAATCGACCAAATCACCGCAGATTAGTGTCACGCAAAGGAGGGGCTTGGAAAAATGAACCGTTAAACGAATCGTTTGGGAGTCGTTGAGCAAATAAGGTAAAAATACATGCATATAAGACAATGAAAGTGTTTTTTGACATTGCATGCATGTCAACCTGTTGTTGGGGACTCCCAAAACCAAAATATGAACCTTTCATAACTTTAAAAAAAAAAAAAAAAAAAAACACTGTCTAAAAATGACCCTCCCCCCACACAATCCCCCCTAGTCACCTAAGGGGGGAATTCCCGTCCATTTTCCAGGCTCTGAAGCCACTCTTGCTGCATTTGAACCCAAGAACCACTACATCTTAGTTTTGATATTACTTGATATTGATATTTGATCTATGGTAGGGCTGCATGATATATTGCTTCAGCATCGATATCGCAATGTGTGCATCCGCAATAGTCACATCGCAGGATGTGCGATGTTTAGTAGGCCTATAGTGATCGTTTTCTTTGCTCACACACAGACACCGCGTCTACACCGGATGCGACAGCTGTACAGTCAGAAATATCCATTTTTAAATAGATTTAGTAGCAGAGCTACTGCAAGCGATTTTCAGTGCTGGAAATCCATTTATCCTTCTTTGAATCTTCCGCGTCGTCGAGGACAGCACAGGTCACGGTTGCTTAGCAACAGCAGACGCCACGAAAGCGCAAGCTCCCGAGCGCTTTGGAAAGAACGAGAAAGCGGCGCAGCTGGCGTTTTCAACGCGTTTTTTTAGGCGCAACATGTAAACGGCTCCAAAGGCTGTCTACACTGGACGCGACAATGCATTTGAACTTTGCGCCAGTACGTCATAAATAGAACGAGGCATCAGTTTACTGGCGGGGATTTGTCGTGTCGCGCCACATCCAGTGTAGACAGTCATACAGCATCACTGAGTATAATGGGTTCTGTTGTATTTTGTCGCGTTGCGTTGTGCCACTCGTGTCCAGTGTAGACACGGTGAGAGCTACTCAGATGCATGTAAACAATGAATTCCATTTCACTTCTGCTACTATTTGTGCCTGAAATGACACATATGCGCGAAACTGTCAAAATGCATGTCTCTGAAATTATCCTTGAAAAAAACAGTTGCTTATGTAACAGCAGTTTAATGTCCCTGTTGCTTTCTGTGTCATGATCAAACAACAAAACACAGAAAAATCACTTTTGTAGCTTTAACACAGATTTATTAGATTTAATTTACAGTGAAGACTATGCAGTGTTATTTTACATTTGATAATTCAGTTTCTCTACCTGAATACTGTTAGACTTGCCTTAAAAATACAAAGCACTGTTTATTTCATTTGTATCTTTGTTCTATAATATTTATCTATGCTTGAAATTTGTTTATTTCCTATGCTGATTTACTCACCTACAAAATCACCCCAGTCATTATTATTTTCCCCAAATAGAGCTATTCAAGTCATCTGGTGATTTTTTTTTTTTTTCATATCGCAATATATAATCGGAGAAAAACAAAATATCGCAATGTGAGTTTTTTCCAAAATCGTGCAGCCCTAATCTATGGTATTCAAGTTTAACTAGCAAATACCAAAAAGTATTTGATCTATGGTATTCAAGTTTAACTAGCAAATATCAAAAAGTGTTTATACAGTAACTAGCTAGCAAGTATTAAAAAGCGCTATAGTTAGTACTAGGGGTGACCCTGAATAGTCGACGATTCGATGCTTCGATAGGAGGAGCCTGACTCGACTCCCAATCTCACAGTCAAATATTCGCGGGGTTTTATGATCATGCCATTTTGGCTATATGGGGTAATCAAATGTCCGATTTTACATAGAACTACCGGCTTTCTCCCAATAAGTTAATATACAGCATAATATGAAAATGCTGTAAATAAGAATCTGAAAAGAAACAAGCTTTAAATAAATATTTTAACGTGCGTGAATGAATCCAACCACCCCTATAGATTTAAGTTTCACTTTTCATGACCGACAGAAAAGCGGCAGGGATTTAAATCTTTAACAAGATTCAAACTGACACAGGCAGAGTGAAAGACTGGATTTTTTCGATCAGTTAGGTTACAAGTGATTTCAGCTGGTTTATATATATCGTGTATATATTATTTATCTCGTATAAGATGCATTTGGCTGAGTTGCGCTGCAGTAAAGCACTTCATTGTAGTAGGCTACTACGGTGATTATCTCTTCAGCGCGCAGTGTGAGCAGGACAAACAACAATGCAGAATATTAATAACTATGACTGGGACTGTCATATACATAACATTATAATGAGAACACTACTATAATAAAACGCTTTGAATTTTTAGTGTTTCTGCACGTTGTTGCGTGAAGAACGCGTCCACAAAAGGAGTTCATTCAGAGCCGCGCACACGTTCGCATTCGGGGCATTTTGTGCAAATAGCCTATAAATCGTAATATAACGTTATGTTGTATAAATAACGAAGCGTATTCTATATGAGATAAATGAGTTAAATCCCATTGATTATAAACCTGCTATCAAATGCTTCATTCTACTGGTCATTTTCAGCGCGTGCAGCTCAAAACAGAAATGCAGAACATTAATAACTGTCATATAGGGTACATAATGTTATATTGAGAGCATTACTGTAAAAAAATGTTGTGAATTCTTAGAGTTTCGCTGACGTTTAATGTTAACTATCTTTTACATCTAAACATAAAACATTATTTATCCCGTTTGTATCTGCAAGGCGTCCGTTACACATTTTCCCTGTGTATTGACATCAGTGATGACTGTCGAATGTCTGACTTGAATCTTGCTAATGTATTTTGCCCCGCCCCCAAACATATGATTCGACTATCAGTCGACTATCGGCAAGATTCGAAAATTCCGATTCGACTGTGAAAATCCTTAGTCGGGGACACCCCTAGTCAGTACTATTTCCTTGACAATTCATGAGCAGGGCTTGACATTAACGCTTGTCCGGGACAAGTGAATGTTTTGGACGGGCAAGTGAAAGAGAAATTTACTTGCCCAATCGGACAAGTAACTTAAAAATGTCAATACCAAAAACAATAATAACTGACTTTATTTTGTGATATAGCTTTTGTTATAGGGGTGTGCGATATATATATATTGTTTGTGATAATATCATAATTGTTGTTTTAACAATGTGCGATTTGGCATTATCGAGTATATTGCAAAAATCAAACAAAACACACCTACAGAGTGCATGCATACATTATGTAAAGAAGTCTAATAGGTTAGACTTGTGCATGTGCGAGTACATTCTTTCACTGCATGATTCTGTATTAAAATGCATCATGAATGCTCAAATTTAAGATTTGGGGGCAGAAAATGTATATATTTATATCATTTCATATAGTTAAACGATATCACACAAAGATCGAGCGCAGTTTTTTTGCTCCAAAATCAGCATGATTACAAATGTGATTTTATACAACAGTTTGATAAACAAGAAGTTAATATTAAGAGACTTACGTTTTAGACACCATATTGCCTGTTTTTGCTCTATTTCGCTAACAGAGCTCTGAATCACATTCAGAGCTCTGGTGGTGGCAAAGATGACATGACAAGTTGCTTGACAGTCATGGTTATATGGAAAAGAGCTGCATAAGGATTCTCCAGAAATTCTCCTTTTGTGTTCCACTGAGAAATAACACCATATGAGTTTAATGGCATGAAGGTATGAGCACACAATGACTTTGATTTGTGGCTGAACTGATCTTTTACCATAGAAGCTACATGTGTTTTACACAAAAAGTGGAAATATCAGTGTACTCAATCAGAGGGAAAGCAAACACAAGTGGACTGGAGTAATAATGAAAGCAGGGAGTCTCAGAGCCAGTTCATAACTTCCTGTCATTCTGCTTAACCTGTTAACCCGCACCAGGACGATCTCGCACCGAACGCTCTTTGTTTGCACATGTGATTGTTTTGGAATAGAATAAATGAAGCGGGAAAAAGTTAATCTTGACAAACTATATATCATTCTGAAGGTCTAAGCCTCAAGCATCGACGATTGATCGCTGTTTTTCGATTGAAAGCTTATAAGGAATGTATTTGCTACATTTGTGTAAGCAGTACACATCAAAACATGCAGAATGAAAAAGCAGTACGTACCGTTATCATTGTAATAACGAGCCACAAACGCATCCACTGCTGAAATCCCGGTTTAGTTAGAGAGGTAAGGGTCCACAGAACAACATCTCTTTCAGCACTTTTAGTCCAATGAAACAATAACGTTGTAATTTACATTTATTCATTTAGCTGACGCTTTTATCCAAAGCGACTTACAATTGCTATATATGTCAGAGGTCGCACGCCTCTGGAGCAACTAGGGGTTAAGTGTCTTGCTCAGGGACACATTGGTGTCACACAGTGGATTCGAACCCGGGTCTCTCACACCAAAGGCATGTGTCTTATCCACTGTGCCATCCCACCCCAATTTGGATGGATATTCCTTTGTTCACGTCTTTTCTCCGGGAGAGTTATTGTTTGTGTCCGTTATGGAATAAATTACGCTCAAAAACAGCGTCTTGGTGGTAAAAAAACAACATGGTTTTGTAGCATACAGTTTTACAAACAGAATGAAACCATCCAAAAAAAAAAAAAGTCACAGATCCGCGGAATATTGTTTATTTGAATTTGGCGCTCTCTCGTGACAGCGCGTGACGCACGCTGTGACGCACCTGTCATCTGAGGGGGGCGCAACTTAGCGATCGCCTTTTTGCACAAATAACTCTTTTTCTTTCTTTTTTTTCAACATTTACCATATGTGTGTGTGTGTCTTGTGTAGAACGTGACTGTATATGCATGATTTACATCTCTATAAACGCACATCAGCGTGTAATTACCGACTTTATGATGGCTGTCAATGACCGGCTATTATTGATGATGTGTGTTATTATCATCTCTATCGACGGACATCAGCGTGTGATTACTGACTGCAATCAGTGTGAATGTCTGGCAATTTCAGTTTATCTCTGGCAGTCAGAGTATTGAGTATGTAGGCTACTAGACACAAAGCAAATTCTTCTTTTTTTTCTTTCTTTTTTATTACTCAAATTATTCTTATTGTATTTTTTAGTGCTCAAATAAATCACTTATATGATGTCTAAAATTCTGTCTATTACGTTATAATTGAAAAACTATGTATAATGACTAAAATAGTTTGTGGAATTCTTCAATACATTTGGCGGTAATTTTCATCAAACAGAGAGGGGTGGGGGGCTAGAAATATTCTCAGAAAAATGACTGCAGGAATTTCATTTTTCAAGGTATCGTCTTCAAATCTGAAATATAAACTCATTAGACATGTGACTTTCAAACCATTACTTTTCTGGATTGCTCCAGGACTTATTTCATGTATTTGTTTATGTAATAAAAAAAACATTCAGTGTCGTAAAACATTTTCAAGGCACTTCAGTGTCTATAACTTTTTATTTTTTTGCGCATTATCAACTCTGGATGATGGATAATAAAGCCTAGAGTGTCTTCTTTCCAAAGATACCTAAATTGTGTGTGTAGCACACTATTGTCAGGAAATGTTACCATTTTAATTTAGGTAGGTCATTTTCAGCTGTGAGGCCCAAAATGGGGGGTGCAGGTTAACAGGTTAAAAAAAGCAAAACCGGCACTAATAAAATGTGTCGAGAGCGGCCTGATCTCCTGGTTTAGAGACTCATGCCCTGATGCACAGTGATGATAAGCAGAGGATCGTGTCACTCGAAACACAGAGGCTGATTTGCATTTTCCCTGGCTATGGTTCACTCCTGCTTTGTTTGTGTGTTCTTCCCAAAAAACAACATGACACCAGGCAACAGGTGGGGTCAGCTGAAGCTAAACATTCCTGACAAAGTGAAGAACTATTTGACCTATTTATTCACTACATAAAACAAACAGAGAAAACCACGTCATGCAGGTACTTCACCCTTATGTTGTCTAGTGGAATTAACATGCTATCTAATAATGAAAATTACAGATGAGTAATGTTTATTCTGTGTGATCTCTAAAAAAAATGAATAAAATGGCAAGAGGTTGAGTTTGACATAACTCTTATATACCTCAGTAAAAACAGTCTGGGCCTTAATGGTGCATTAAATCCTTTGTGTCTTTATATGTTTGTTTTTCCAGCTCTAGGAGCACTTAAATGGGTCTAAACAGCGTGATCAAAACGCAGAGATATAAGGAAGGAGAAAGACTGTTTTGAATGAATGCACAGGGTAATATCACAATTCTCCAGGCAGTTATTTTTGAGTACAGAAGCAGCCCGGGGAAATTCAGAGACCATGCGGAAAAAAAAAAAAAGCATTCAAATTCACTTCTGTCAGTCAAGCAAGTGCAATCTGCTTCCCACAAACATGGTTGGATTTTGTCGAAAGGCCAGATACAGGAAGAGGTGTGATTTTGGATGTATGACATAAACTAATCAGGTCCTTATGACATAGGCATTAAGGCTGTAACTAACAATAATCAATTAATATGACAAAAAAAAAAAAAATCTGTTAAATGTATGTAAATGCATGGACAAATGCTTTAAATGGTGTGGTAAATTTGATTTTAGCAATGTGTCACAATCCTGTTTTTCCATAATTGGGTACCACTGGTATTGGTATATTTTATTAAGGTTTTATTTTAATTTTTTTCTCGTAATTTTTTTTGCATGTAGATGTTTGTATGTGTTCCTGTATATATTCATATGGATGTTTTGTACGCTTATGGGTGTATATATGTATGTACTTATTGTTATTTGCCCTTTTTTTTGACTTGCTGGCATGGGGGTGGGGGATTATTCTGTAAAATGTGAAAAGCTTTAAATAAAATATTTTAAAAAAAAATATGTAACGCTATACTGTATATTGTGCAAAAGGTATAAAATTAAAATGTTATAAGGTAAAATAAAGTACACTATTGTTTAAAGGTCAGTAAGATTTTTTTAAACAAATTAATTTGTTTATTGAGCAAGGATGCATTAAATTAGTCAAAAGTGCTTTAAATTAGTTAAATTAATTTGTAAAGGGCAGTCGTGGCCTAATGGATAGAGAGTTGGACTTGTAACCCGAAGGTCATGGGTTCGAGTCTCAGGTCCGGCAGGGATTGTAGGTGGGGGGAGTGAATAACCAGCACTCTCTCCACCCTCAATACCACGACTGAGGTGAGACCCCTGAGCAAAGCACCGAACCCCCAACTGATCCCCGGGCGCTGCAGCATTGGCTGCCCACTGCTCCAGGTGTATGTTCACTACTGTGTGCATGCACTTGGATGGGTTAAATGCAGAGGACAAATTCTGAGTATGGGTCACCATACTTGGCCACACACCACTTCTCTTTCCCTTTCCCCAAATTGGGACTTGAATGCATAAAAATGGCACTAAAGATATTTATATTAATAGGCATTTCTATTTCAAATAAATGCTGTTCATCTGAACTTTTTATTCATCCAAGAATCCTGGAAAAAATGTATTATGGTTTCCACGAAAATATGAAGCAGGACAAACATTTTCTGCATTGATATTAATCAGAAATGTTTCTTGAGCATTAAATAATCATATCAGAATGATTTCTGAAGGATCATTTGACACTAAAGACTGGAGTAATGATGCTGAAAATTCAGCTTTGCATCACAGAAATAAATTACATTTTTTAAATACATTCAAACAGAAAACAGTTATTTTAAAATTTAAAAATATTTAGCAAAAATAACACTTTTTTTAAAACTTATTTTAAGCAAATAAATGTAGCCTTGGTGAAAAAAACATTAGAAAACCTTACTGACCCCAAACTTTTGAATGACAGCGTAAGGTTAAACTGGCTACATTAACTCCAGGAAACACGTGTGCCAAAGTAACTATTAATTTGAGAGTGCAGAGTCCGGCTTTTATGTTGTTGTTCTGTAACCAGGTCAACACGAGCACAACGGCACTCACATATCCACTTAATCAGCATGACACTGATCTGATCTCAACATGACCTGTGTAAAAGCAAGACTCTTTATCCACTAAGGTGCACAGCAGACGAGCAGGAATGCTGCACAAGTGCATTCGTGCATTACTCCGCATTTCCACAGTACCAGCACACCTCCATGAGAATGCAAGCAGGTATTTGAATGATATTCCAGTGAACTCAAAAGCGTAATCTGATGCTCTGCTGTCAGCGAGGCGCTCTGCAAGTCGACGCAGTCGAATGCCACGACAAAACAAGGTGCCTCCTGCAAACAGCAATAGTGGTGTCACTATTCTTATCGAGTGGGACGTCACACCTGTTGGGCTATAGGAGACACAGGAGTCTGAAATCTAAACACCTGTGTGGTTGTCTTTGGTGGGACTGGTTGAGAATGAAAGCATCTCCGTCTCTCTGACACCTGACCTCATGGAGGGAGGGTGGCAATCTGTCCGTGACTCTCAAGACTATCCGATGTCAGCTCATCTGCCTGAAGGCGGCTCTGGTTTCAGCTCAGTTGAGCAGTCGGAGCTCAAGAGGCTCCTCTCGCTGAGGAACACCGGTGACGTGGAACGCGAGGCCTTCGTTTGGATGTTATCTGCCCAAACAGAGGCAGGTTTCGGCTCTTATCGTCTACAGATAGGGAGGGCATTGTGTTAACAACCACTAAGGCCATGTCCAAATGTTACTGCCCTCAAAAGAAAAGGTCGTTCACACTAAAAGACGAAGGAAAGAAAAACCATCACTTTGAAGCATGAATGCTGATAAGTGTTCACACCCAGTTTACACTTGCGTTTTCAGTGATCTGATCGCAATTGGCCAGCTGAGATGTGCTACCGTTTCAAACCTAGTATTTACATGCGTTTCAAATGTTTCTGTGACCATTTGCGTTATCAGTTTTCATTATGACACTCACCTCTTATTTCATCACATTGTGCTTCACAATTTTTCATTAATCTTTTTGGCAGCACAATGACAAAAAAACAAAAAAACAAAAGGAATTATTTCATTTTTATTTGCTTCCATTTTAAAAGATAATTTAAATAGTCAAAATGTCAAATTAATTTGATTGCGACTTACACTGCCGTTCAAAAGTTTGGGATCAGTAAGATTTTTACTGTTTTTTAATGGAGTCTCTTATGCTCATCAAGGCTGTATTTATTTGATCAAAAATACAGTAAAAACAGTAATATTGTGAAATATTATTGCAATTTCTAATATTGGTTTCCTAGTTTAATATACTTTAAAATATAATTTATTTCTGTGATGCAGCGCTGAATTTTTATCAGCCATTACTCCAGTCTTCAGTGTCACATGATCCTTCAGAAATCATTCTGATATGCTGATTTATTATCAGTGTTGAAATATTATTTGAAATAATATTTTTTTTGGAACCTGTGATACTTTTTTCTTTGATTCTTTGATGAATAAAGTCTTTACTATCACTTTTCATCCATTTAACACATCCTTGCTGAATAAAAGTATTAATTTCTTTTTTCTTTTAAAAAAAGAAAGAAAAATGTGCTGACCCCAAACCTTTGAATAATAGTGTATATTGTAACAAAATGTCTATTTTGAATAAACACGGTTCTTTTTTTTAATTTTTATTTATCAAAGAATCCTGAAAAAAGCAACTGTTCCCAACATTGATTATAAATCAGTATATTAGAATGATTTCTGAAAGGTCATGTGACACTGAAGACTGGAGTAATGATGCTGAAAATTCAGCTTTGATCATAGGAATAAATTACATTTTAAAGTATATTAAAATAGAAAACTTATTTTAAATTGCAATAATATCTCACAAAATTACAGTTTTGAATGGCAGAATATATTTTTTGGAAAAAAACAAAACAAAAAACAGACATCTTATGTACTCCTGACAGTAAAATAAGCCATTATAAACGTATATAAAGGCCCAGTCAAAAAAAATATCAAAAAAATATATAAGATGATATACCATTACATATTTTTGTAGAGCATTAATTAATTATTGAAGACATAATTTTAAAGAAAATGTATGTGTTAGCTTTACAAATTCTATAAAAAAAACTGCATTGTGTAGTATAATATACAATTGGAATGATATTATTTTTGTATAATAATTTTCCAGTGATAGTAATAGGTAATATCAACACAGAACACAATATCTCTTACACAGAAAATGAACACAGATGGCAGTGATGTGATGTCAGTCAGGGACAAATGTGCCTCTGTCCAACCCAGCTCAGATTATGATTATTAACATTGCTCAAAAACAACTGCCGTTATTTAAAACAGTTGCAATGGAGATGCACACACCAATACTGTGCACCATATGTAAATAATCTGTATGCATGGAACACATGAACACATGGTTGACTTCCTATATTTGCCAAAGTGTGCATTAAAAAAGGGGGCTTACTGTGTGCAATACTGTATCCCACAATGCAACGCACTTGACTTAACCTTTCATTTACAGCTTGAATAATGAACTCAAAAGAATATCAGCTGTGATATCCTCGTGATCTGATTAGACTGCCTAGAGAAAAATATAATTGTATTAAAAATAAAAAAATGAGCAGTCTCAGCTGAAATTGTAATAGTTTATATTGGCAAAGCAGATTTCACTGCCTTTATCCCTGCCAACATGCACTCAAAATCCCTGCTCTAGTAATCATGCATGACCTTGCAAAGTCAGTCTCCTAATTTGCACTTGTGAAATAGGAGTATTCGGCTATCATTCTTCCAACCTGGAGAATCTGGTGGAATGATCTCACTCAGTCTATTATCTATTGTTTACATTTCCTGCTCTGGGACGAAGCTGCCCATACTGGTGTAGGAACAGTTTCCCAATGCCCAATTATTAGGAAAAATCAGATTCAATGGCAGCAGCTGAAGTATGGGGGGGTTTACTTGTTTATCAAGTGACATGATAATAATGTAATGCATGAATTAAAAGTAATTATGGTAGCACTGACAACAAGTTAATCAATTATGTAAAAAGTCATAGGTATGTACAATCCGTCTCCATAAAGTATATATACTTCCGTACTGATACTTCCTTCTTCCTTTCAGATTTTCCGAACACCTTGTAACATGCAATTGAAAAACCTGTGGTCACCAGTCATTCTAACAGGGCTGCAACTAAAATGATTTTGATATTAGATTAATTATTGATTAATCTGTTCATGATTAACAAACCTCTGTAGGCTAATGCTATAAATTATGTGCAAATAAGGGTTAAAATACATTTTAAATCTCAAAACAACTGATTGCTTACCATTTTTAAAGAAGTAAAATTAAACCTTAAAAAAAAAAAAAAAAAAGCACAAAAGCAGGCCAGATTTACTAAACAGGGCAAATTGGCGTTAGAGCGCAATTCCATAAAAGCACCGATGGGAAGGAATATTCTGCGTGTGATTTACTGACAATGCGCACATTAAAGAACACAGACACAGCCAGATCATTTCCATAATGACCAGCGCAATCTACCAAGAGCAGCGCAAATTACCGCCTGCTTTAAGACATGCTTTTTTTGGGCGTTAAATAATGTCGCAAATGGCAGTAATTTGACGAGCGCAAACGTTAGTAAATCGTATTGGGTGATTAATTTGAATACTCTCCTCCCATAAAGTTAGCGTCAGAAAGGGAAACTCCTACAAATGCATATTCAATAAGGTCAGGCGCAAAAATAACTGTGTCCACGCCTTTTCAGTGCTAATTCTTCACTGCGCGTCTTTAGTAAATCCTGACAGTGCTATTTTAATGCCAAAAGATGGTTTGCACTGGCACAAGCTGTTAGTGAATCTGGCCCTAAATGTATTAAAAATTCAACCTCCTACACTTGTTTGTGTCACAGTTGTGCTTTTTTAAATATTCTTGTGTAAGTGCCATTAATTACCTACACATTACATGAGTACCCCCACTCGTTTCAAAAGCGGTTTTGTTCTGGAAGTGGGCCAGCAATGTACTGAGGTCATGTGACAGTAATGTAGCATATAATGTTGTCTGAAATGTTAATACAGTTAGTTGCATAATGCATTCTGTTTGTGAAAAGACCATTTTTCAAAAAGCAGAAAAACACACACACAGGCTCTCAGCATGTGATTTGAACCCTGAGTTCTCAAACATGACACGATCGAATAAACGCAATATATCCACCATTATTATGGTCCGGCAGATAAAATGGTGTGTCAACAAACAGCTCAAAGTCGATTGTTTCAAACATGCTGAACAGAACATGAAACCAAAACGTGATTTAAAGCCACATAACATGCTTTATGGCACATTCCTGCACGTTATCACAACATCAGATTATGGCCCATGTTATCTTTAACACGACAGAGGAAATGGTGATGAAGAAAGATTACAAGTCAACGTGTTTATCAGTTTTCAGTGCTAATGACAATTAAATGAACTTAAGTGATTGCTACACTGTTTTTTGTGAACTCTACAACAATGACATGATATAAGGTAGGGTAGGTGATTTCAGAGAATCTAGCAATAGCAAGCTAGCTTTGAAAGCACAAGATCTCACCCTCCCTGCAAAATCAATCTCCAAAGCCACGCCTCCTCCAAAACACATGAATGAGAGTTAACCAGAGACTAACCAGCGACACGATGAGAGACGGCATTGGTGGAGAGTCGAATGCAATGCTATTAGATTATCTCATGTCTCATTCACCAGCGAGAAAACATTACAGTACAATGCGCATAATATTACAATAATGACGCCTTCCATTCTTGTTCGGTCTGCAATAGCGTAATGGACCACGCTGATGAGGTATCATGTCTGCGCGAACAGGGTGAACAGAGGCATGCAAATACACACATTGGCAGGCAGGTAGGACAGCCTATCATAGCCCTCGGGCCGAAGGATATGATTGGACGAACATTTTATTGTCCTACACCTTCCACAGACAATATAAATACATTTAGATCATTTAACTTAGTGATTGCTATCAATATGTGAAGAGACTTTTAACCAGAATAACAAAAAATGTTTTTGAACCAAGCCACCTACCCTGCCTTTAACATTTTCATATCTCTAGAAATGACAAATGGCACTATAGGAAGAGTAAATGGAAAAGTGCTCATGCAGTTTTTAATAAAAGAATTAGCCATGACTCACCCAGTTCCCTGGACACTGGAGATACGGCTGCATTCTCCCCGATCTTAGATACAGCATCAAAGTACTGCTTCCCAGCCAGAACCATGGCTGCAAAACAAGGATAAGAATATGCGTTATTCTAATGAGGTGGAATTATGCAAGATATTTGTTTCACATTTTATGCTCAAAACATGCCGCGCATTCACCATGTTTACTAGTGATAGTATACAGTATTGTCACTAATAATATAATGATTGTCCCTGCTTGGCTTAATAACAGATTGATAAAAAGGCTTTCTAATGTCTTCTAAATACTTTGGAGTATAATATTATGATTATTTCATTCCATCAGTCTGCATATCTCATTTGTTACTGCAAAATATCAAGAGTAATTCAAAAGCAGATAGAAGGATACTTGGATGGAGCACAATAGAACGCCCATGTCTCAAGACATGTTTTTAAAAGCTGACACAGTGTCTTACCACTGGGTTTATGGCAGAAGATCTGGAGCCAAAACAGTTCCAAAACAAGAATGGTTTTATGAGCACACTCAATCAGGAAAGCTACTGTCTGTAAGACCTGTCAATTGCTGGCAGCTACTCAGAGGGCAAATTTCACAAACCTCTTCAGTCAGTCAAGGAACAACAAATTGTATAAGAGGTGATGTGTTTAGTCTGTGAATGTGGTTATTACGTCTAACTCTCTTTCTAAAGCAGCAATCCATTTGTTCAAGATGTGATGAAACCTACCCTTTGTTCAGAAGACCTACTTTTTCCAGATTGACATGTAACTATATATAAGAAATCTGAGGAAAGCGTTACGTGGGAGTGAGGGATGTTAAACAAAACAAAAAAAGTGAAGTCAAAGCTCCATCCTTTTCTGCCATAATTCATCTAGATGTCATTTTGCATGGGTAAGTCGTTAGTTAAGTCTACCCTTTGTATAGATTTTAATTTGATTGCCATTACAAAGTTAAGTTGGACTGATGTTTATCTACCCAGAAAAACAGGAGATGTGGATATTAGATGTGTCATTATTTCCTGAATGTAACTGATAATAAGTATTTGATAAATTAATCTTGGGCTTACCACACCACATTTTTCCTCTCTGTTGTGCAATCTTTATATATATATATATATATATATATATATATATATATATATATATATATATATATATAGCTGCCATAAACGATCTGCTCTTTAGATATCGGCATGGGCCATTAAAAACACAGTATGTATCATCAACCACTAATAAAAAACAGATTATAGGGAGTTGCAAACAACCAAATGCTTCATAAAGCAATGCAACCTTACAATCGACAATGGCTAAAAATATATAACAATGCTATATGAAAGTTTTTTCAAACTTTTTTTTAAATGACAATATGTGCTTTATTCTACAAAAGGTGAGGCTCACCTGAAACCGCTTTCTCGTAGCTCTTTCCCAGGTTTATGAGGTTACGCAACCCCGGGTTGAATTGTTCCATAACATTCTGAGAAGAGGGATTTCAAACAGAGGAAATGGTTAAAATGTTGGCATGAGCAATCATGATGTAATCAGCTGCAATCATGACATTGTGTGGACTGAGACAGTTCTGCTCATGAAACAACCTCTTCAGTGCCATTTTAAAGTGTCTCTGGTTTAATGTACATGAAGTGTACAAGAGCATGTGCATGAAGGGTTACATCAAAAGTGGCCTGACTTACCTGATTTCAAAGTGTAAAATGTTTCTGCCTCAGGCCATAACAACATATTCAAGTATGCTATTGTAATTCTAGGTAAGGAATATGGAGATCTACTATCTACCCAACCCTAAAGAGACCCAGACTGTTGGGTTCCAACCTGGTTCAGGTCCGAATTTCATGGACAACTGGGTTTGTAATTAGTGGTTGAGTAAATTGTTGTAATATCAGCGTAACTGAATTTGTGCACACACAGGAACAAGCTGTTAGACCAGTTTCGGGTTTGGTCTTAAATATTAAAAATGGTCCATCAAACATATACTGAACAAAATTATAAACGCAACACTTTTGTTTTTGCCCCCATTTTTCATGAGCTGAACTCAAAGATTATCTCGGCAAAGGAGAAGTGCTCACTAACACAGATTTAGACAGATTTGTGAACAATATTTGAGAGAAACAGGCCGTTTGTGTACATAGAAAAAATCTTAGATCTTTGAGTTCAGCTCATGAAAAATGGGGGCAAAAACAAAAGTGTTGTGTTTATAATTTTGTTCAGTGTATTTACTATTCCATCCAAAGTAACCATTTTATATATTTTATAAAATATTCCATATGTTATCAAAGACATTATAAGAGGAAGAGATGGTCCACTCCTTAAAATATATTTTTTAAATTTTATTTACTAAAACCAAAATTAAATAAACTAAATAAAATTAAATAAAACCAAAGTTCATTTAGTCAAAAACTGAAACTAAAAGTAAAATATTGGTAAATACATGTGGGTAATTGAAATGTGTATGTTGTTTAGAGATATATCAAACCAGTAATAAAGTTCTGCCTCTTGATATTTCAGTTAAACAAATTTTGCATCATTTTTGGTCAACACAGAAGCACTAATTAAACGTCACAAATTTTGTCAGCGATTTCAGAGCTCTGAAACTATTATCAGCCGAATCCAATTTAATTTAATTTCATATTTTATTTATTTACTTATTTTTTTGCTGTTTCGGATTAAATTTTGGTGCATCACCAGGAAGTATATTAATAAATCACTTTTTTTAGTGATGTTGCTTCTTAGTTTACTCTAGAATGCACATGCATGCACATTAGTTAAATCAATGTGTGTAATAAGACCTAAAGAAGCAACTTGTAGGCAGAATGTTTTGGTGATTTGACATGTTATTGGAATGTAGTCCTTTGTACATGGGAGTTGTACATAGAAAATAGCTGCCTGGGGCCATTACCAAGATGGCCGCCAAACGACTTGCCTAAAAGTAACTAATGTCTTGCTAATAGTATTAATATGCTAACAACGAGTTAATTCACATGACAATGTATAAATATTTATATATTTAAAGATATCTTGAATTGTGGGCAGCACTCTTATGGGTCTGTTTCGATTTGAGCCAGTCATCTGCATATCCTGTGAGAGACCTTCAAGAAGAAATTCATGAGTGGATCCACTCGACTCTTCAGGATACTTTCTGTAGATGTTCTCACAGGTTTCACATCTCGGGGTAGAGGTGCTGTGCCCGTTTCTCCTCTCTGTCAGGACCGAATAAGATCTTGAATTGAAATTCATATGCATGCCTCTCAGTGTTAGTATTGGGAGTTGAGAGACAGTCGATGAGACAGTCTACTGGTGACATCATGTGAATGACAAAGTTTGGGAAAATCAAGTTTGAACTCGAGTGGAGAACTACAGGAAACTCTACTGCTTTTCACAACAAGATGAGTTACTGAGCAACAACGCCATGTGTTTTAATAGTTGCCAGCACTGCATCAGTTCCTGGTTTCTTCAAGGAATAAAAGAGGCAGAGATTTGAATGAGTCACCAGTGAACACTTGGGCTTGGTCATATTTACTGAACTTCAAGCGGCATACATGTGCTTACTTAATGCTTACTAATCCTCAATTCATGAAGACAGCCCACTCCGCTCCACTCCCTGACACGTATCGAACCACCTGAGACTGTATGACAGGAGACACAGCTGATATTATACTGGAATGAAACTATATTGGAATGACGCACTCATGGACAGATAAGACGTGTGGGAGCCGTCTCTGGTAAAAAGCCTCCTCCCAATGAAAGCGTTCATTCAGTGGATCTCAAACTAACTGTAAACTTGTCTTTTGAGAAAATGTTACATGTCCGTCATACTGTAAAAAAAAAAGAAAAAAAAAAAAAAAAAGAAGAAACAATATTTTTCAGTTTATGAGACTTTTTGGGTCCTAAATACTAAGAACTACTTAAAAACATTAAAAATCCATGTTAGTTCAACAGAATTCACACCAATGTTGCCCCAACTAGTTATAAACAGACTAGAGAACCAAGAATTTCAGACTGAGTAACAATTCTGTAATGTTAAGGGTTTGTGAGTTCCCAGAATGCACTGCACAGCATCATGAACAAATTACTGTTAGAAGACTGTTTGCTGACTTTTGATGTTTTGTCATTATTGTTAGTTATTTATTGTGATGTTAAGAGCTCTTTTTACATTTGCTTATTTTACTATTCTTGAGTACTGTTTGTCAAGTGTTGGGGTCTGTCCAACCTTTAGAAGTATTTTCCTAATATCCTTGCACTGTAAGACGATTGCTCCTTAATTCACGTCCCATAATAAATGTCCTATAAAACAATACAGCTAACCAAATTATCTGTACTAACTGAAAATGTGCTTAACATGAAAAATGTAGTTGCCTTAATGGTTCATTTGTTGGCTGAATGTGAACATTGCAAATGTTAGTGAATGAACAAATTCAAATTGACAAAACAAAGAAATGTTACAATTATTAAGAGGATAGTTGAGAACTTTTAACTTTTAAAAATAATTTATTAAATTGGGCTAATAATTTATTTTTTACAATGTGGCATCTATGTCTCTACAAGGAAAGTTACTCAATATCAGTAAATCACCCGAGTGAATGTCACCAAAAAATGTAAAAAACAAGCCTGGGTCATATTCCACTCCAAAAACATAAGGAAGAACATTATATGCATAAAAAAAAATAAATTGTACATTTTACAATCATGACATTACAGAAAACACAACATAATGTATCATCAGGTTATATGTGTGTGCGTGTGAGTGTATAGTGTGTATTTACGTATATACTTAAACACACAGACACACACACACACACACACACACATATATATGATCAAAGGCGGCTGTGAAAATAAATCTATATCATTAATCCTTTTGAACTTTTATCTTAAAAATGTACAAAAATCTAACCTTTCATTGGAGAATAAGAATTTAAAATGAGAGAGAAATCTCATTATGAAATAAATGTTTTTCTCTAATACACACGCCACAATTAATCATACCCTTATTCAGTCCTTTTGCAACCTCTATTTGCCAAGATAACAGCTCTGAATCTTCACCTATAATGCCTGATAAGTTTGGAGAACATCTGACAAGAGATCAGAGTCCATTCCTTCATCCAGAATCACTCTAGGCCCTTCAGATTCACAGCTCCATGTTGGTGCTGCTTCTCTTCAGTTTACCTCACTCATTTTCTATAGGGTTCAGGTCAGGGGACTGGGTTGACCACGACAGAAGCTCGGTTTTGTTCTCAGTGATCCATTTTTGTTTTGGTTTTGATGTTTGTTAGTGGATCATTGTCCTGTTGGAAGATCCAACCATGGCCCATTATAAGATTTCTAGCAAGGACAGTCAGTTTTTAATTTATCTATTGGCATTTAATTGAATCCATGATGCTATGCATCTGAACAAGATATCCAGGACCTCCAGCAGAAAAAATAGGCCCACAACATTAAAGATACAGCAGTATATTTCATTGTACACATGGGGTACTTTTTATCCCAGTGTGCACCAAACCCATCTGGTGGGTTTGCTGCCAAAAAGCTCTTTTTTTAGTTTCATCTAACCACAGAAGCCAGTGTCATTTGAAGTTCCAGTCGTGTCTGACAACTGAATATGCTGAATTTTGTTTTTGGATGAGCAAGGAGAATTTTTCTTGAAACCCTCCCGAACAACATGCGCTGACGTAGGGGCTGTTTGATTTTTTTTTTTTAGGCTTTCTGACCCCAAGACTCAACTAATCTCTGCAATTCTCCAGCTGTGATCCTTGGAGAGTCTTTGGCCACTCAAACTCTCCTCCTCACCATGCATTAGGACGATATTAGGGCCTTTCGCACTGCTTTAGTTCCAGAACTAAAAGTACAGAACTAAAGTACTGGGACGATTTTGCGTGAACTATTTCCCAGTACCATTTAAAGGGTTGCATTCGCACCGACAGTGGGTACTAAGAAGTGACGTAAGCCGGTCGACAGAGACGTCATTTGTACGCGGAGTTCAACAACGTAAACAAAGAAGAACAACGTTAACAACAGGAGGATGGAGGATGCTGTGATCGGAGCTGTGTTTTTGTTGGGTCTCGCGGGTTTCACAATAATGGACATGGAATTTCGACGTATAGGTCAAGTGATTGAAAGAACGGAAAGGAGGACTAAGAATCTCCAACGACAATTTGCAGTGTTACATTTCATTGAGGCTGATAGAAGCACAAAAGACCGTAGACGAAGTCTTCAGGTAAATGCCGTTCATAATGCTCTCAGTATGATACAATGTTTACACAGTATATGTTTACACTGTGTTTTAAATCATGGCGGGTGAGGGCGTTTTCATAGGCGTTTAGCCAATCAGCGTACACTTACGTCACGGATAGTTCCTAGAACTGTTTTAAACCCTACTCTGAAGTAGGAGCTAATTTACTTCCTCCAAACGGAGTTCCTGGAACTAAAACCGTTCCTAGTTCCCGCGGTGCGAACACGCCAAAAAGTGGGTAGTTCCACAATTAGTTCGGGTACTATGAAAAGGTTCCTGCAGTGCGAAAGGCCCTATAGACACACATCCTCTTCCAGGCAGATTTGTAACATCTTTAGTTGATTGGAACCTCTTAATTATTGCCCTGATGGTGGAAATGGGGATTTTTTTTAATGTTTTAGCTCTTTTCTCACAGCCACTTTCTAAATTTGTGAAGTTCAACAATCTTTTGCTGCACATCAGAAATATATTCTTTGATTTTACTTCTTGTGATGGATGATTAAGAGAATTTGGCCTTTGTGTTCCTCATATTTATATTCCTGTGAAACAGTAAGCCAAGGCTGGACAATTTCATGTTTCTAGTCACCCTGGTGTGATAAAAAAATGCAAATATGAATGGGAATATACTTTAGAGATATTTTAATCATAAGAATTTCTAGGGGTACCAATAATTGTGGCCTAGAGTACTAGAGAAAAATATTTATTTCTTAATGTGATTTTCCCCCACTTTCACTTTTTTTTTTTTTTTTACTTCAATTAAAGGTTAGATTTTTTTGAAAATTTTGAATGAAAGATCAAATGGATAAATAATGCAGACTTATTTTCACAGCCTTCTTTGATCATATTTACCAAGAGTATGAATAATTTTGAGCACAACAGTGTATAATATATATATATATATATATATATATATATATATATATATATAAAGAGTTCAGATGCAAAAGCCTCTAAGTACATCTGACGTTTTGTTTAAATTTAGCATTTCTTTCTGGCTACTATGTACAGGTTTCTATGTAAGTACTGGTACTTCTGAATGGGTTGAGGCTGGGATTTAGCACATTTGAAGTGAAAGTATTTGATGAACATATACTATGTGTGGAGAGCATTCACTCAGTATCATTATCTCATTTTTGACCAAGATGGCTTTTAGAGGCTTTTGCATTGGAACTCTTCATAATTATATATGTATGTATATGTATATGTGTGTGTGTGTGTGTGTGTGTATGTGTATGTATATGTATGTAAATGTGTATATGTGACGTTAACATATTAACAAATTAAATTATACCTAGTTGTTCTAATATTAAATATTAAGCCTGTTTTTTGTGGAAATAAAGCATATGATTCACACAAGAGTTGAGTGATAATACATTCCCATGAGGCAAAAAAAGAACATCAGTATACTAGTGTGCGTCTAAATCCCTGGATCTAAATCCAGGATTCATATCCGACTCATTTGGTTGTGTCAATAAATCAAAAGTACCATTTGCGCTCTGGTAAAGACCCACCTGTGGCTCAACGACAACCTGAAATTTGAATAACCTGAAGAGAGTCGTGTCCATCTTCTTCAACTTTACCAGCTTAAACATAAACAGCCAGTTCCACATACAGTTTGACAGAAAGTTTCCCGACCAGGTTAAAAGTTTCCTAACCAGCAAAACCCACGTGAAAAATACTATAGTAATTTATAGTAAATACTATAGTGTTTTTGAACCATACTATAGTAAAGTGTATTATACTTTATATATTATAGTATTTACAACATTTTGTTAATGAATGCTACAGCATACTGTAGTATTAATTATAGTGAACTGATAAACTGCAATAAATACTGTAGTATACTTTAGTTTTTAGCTACTACACTAAACTGTAGTGTATTGTGTAGAAAACCTAGTACAGTATTGGGTAAAGTAATTTGTTTATATTACAAGAGTTGTTATATTACTACAGCAACTACAGAATTACCACAACAAATTAATTCAAGTACTTAACTACAGTATGGTTCAAAAACAGTATAGTATTTACTTTAAATTACTATAGTACTTTTTCTTGACCGGCTCAATCCAGAACACTCCAAACTGTCAACCTGTAACGTTACTCGATGTTACTTCATATGTGGATGTTTGACGCTTAACCTAGCCACTGTAGTCTCAACAGGTGAATAATATTGGCGTTTTCTCCAGAGGTGTTAAATGTGGTTTCTCTCACCTTGTAAGTGCTCTCGGTCAGTTTATTCACCTCCTCAGGGTCCCGCGACATTATCCTTCTGCCCCTCGCGCGATGTCGTTAATTTGAGTCGCCAAAAACTCTGCGCGCAGTCGATTAACGTTACTCCCAAATAACCCGAACAGGACAGCACGCTTATCACCTTCCTCAAGTCCTCATAGCAAGACGGCCGTCTGTAAGAGCTGTGTTATAGATTTCCGAGAGAAAGTGGCCGCAGTCTTGCTCAGTAACGGGCTGCTGGAGTTGAGCTGAGAGAGGCTTTGCTTTCAAACTTATGAGCGCGTGAATGTGTTTCTGCGTCAGGGGCGGGAAAGATAAGGTGAGGTGTGCGACGTCACTCACGGTCCAATCTGACAGGTGGACTGGGGCAGAAACAAGATAAATGCTGCCATCTGCCGATTATTGTCCTTATTGCAGCCATTTGGACATGCATCAAAAGAGCAGTTATTTCTGTTATCAACAATAACTAGTTGCATGTAGCGGAATTACGTAATTTAATTATAAAGTAAATGTAACTGTAATCTGTTACAGTTACTGAGAAAAAAAAGTGTAATTAAATTACAGTTGCTTATGAAAATGTTAAATGTACATCTGAATATTTTCACACACATTCAGATTTGATTGATTTCTTTCCCAAATTGCATTGACTGCTCTAAAATATGTGACACCAATGTTTCAGGAGTTTAGGACAGAATTAGACACATGCTTATATGATAACTGATTTATTTCCTAAGATTAACTGTTTTTCTTTCTTTCCCCAAAGCATTGTTAGATGCCACGCCAGTGTTTCCTGTTTATGCAATTTGATTTCAGAAACAGTATCATAACTATTAAACTATAGTGTATGATTTTAAAACTGTATTTAACCTCAGAATGACCTCAAAGTAAAAAGGTGCTTAATTCTGATTTTGTGGTGGCTGTGCTTTCAAATTAAATTATCAAAATCTTAATTCAAGTGAAGAAGGATTTTGAAAGTCTGACAGTAATAAGTTTTGAGTACTAATGTAAGGTTAACCCTGCCTGCTTTAAATGTTTAACAGTAGAAAACATTTGTTAGAAATTTAGAAAAGTAATCAAATGTAATCAGTTACATTACTTTAATAAAGTAATTGAAATAGTTACTACATTTTAAATAGGATGACTTGTGAACTGTAACCTATTACATTTCCAAAGAAACCTTCCCAACACTGGTTATCAGTTACACTTTATTGAGATTTTGAGATCTAGGAAAAATAAATCAGCAAAAATAATTTATCCAGTGTGTAAAGCCTAAAGCAGGGGTCTCCGAACTCGGCCCTGGAGGGCCAGTGTCCTGCAGAGTTTAGCTCTAACTTGCCTCAACAGTTTCTAGCATGCCAAGTAAGACCTTGATTAGCTGGTTCAGGTGTGTTTAATTATGGTGGAGCTAAACTCTGCAGGACACCGGTCCTCCAGGACCGGGTTTGGAGACCCCTGGCCTAAAGTATAGTATGCGTAAAATGTGTACAGTGCGCTTGACCCAAATTTCGTCATCAGCACATATTTTTCTAGTGTTACATGCTAACATGAAGACTAAAGTATTTACAATTTAGTAAAATCTGTAAAATTTTTATTCATTAATGCTGATTATCTAAAACCCCTCCTTTGTATGAACTTTTCTGGAATTTGTTCTCGAGTCTGTATTTGGTGTCTTGTGAGTGTTCTTGCTTATTTTAGTCCTATCTTTGGAGCTTCTGACTTTGGTGGGCCCCTCGGTCCATTCATATTGTGTTTGCATAGTATTTACAAAGTGACATTGCCAAATACTGGTCTGGCATGCATAATTCAGCATTTTTAGTAATTTCGCGGATTCTTATGAATGGGCATCATTCTGTACGTGGAAAACGTAAAGGAAAAAAAACTTTTTAAAAGTCAGTTTTTAGTACATCGTTGTCGTCTAAACGTACACTCAGTGGACTCTTCTGTCTCAACATTCACCTTGTGTATGCGCTGTTGTAGACATGCTGTCCACGCGGACACAAATATTGAGCGTGATCACACTATATCTGCCTTTGATGTCGTAGGTCATGTGTCATTGAATCATTGACTCAACCAATTAATTCAAAAATGCTGAATCATGCTCGGAGACACAACTGTTTTGCTTTATTTGGAAATTTTTATTGGGCATTTTTAAATATGCAATTTTAAATAGAGCAAAAACATTCAAAACATACAATCAAGTCACTAAGTGTCTTAAAGTATCAGATAAGATATGATAAGGTAAGGTTAAGGTCAATATAATGTTAGCTCTTGTTTTAAAATGAAACTTAATATTTGTGAATGGATAATAATAATAAAAAAACTTTTTATCTTAAAAAATAAATATCATTTATCTTTCAAACTTTGTAGAAAAAAGTGGCAGCAAATATCTTTTTTAAGCAATTTATAAATTGTTATAATAATATAATTTAATTTTTAAATTTATCTTTTTTATTTTTATGTTTTTAATGTATTATTTATTTCTTTATTTTAAATAGCCTAGGGACTGGGTATATATATATATATATATATATTTTTTTTTAACACATACATATATATTTACCCAGTCCTTGATTTATATATATATATATATATATATATATATATATATATATATATATATATATGTATATATATCAAGAGAGAGAGAGAGAGAGAGAGAGAACTGTTAACAACTGTTAAAAATCCTATATAGTCTATGATTAATGTTAATAAGAGATGTGAAATTGAAAACATTGACTGAGAGGAGAAACAAAGAAAGCACATCCTACTTACAATGCTGATGAATCCTAATTGGAGACAAATTTATCGCTGATGTACACATGTCCAGTCCCAGAGCTATTATATAAACTTTAACAGCTCAGGGACTGGGGAGGCCATGAATATATCCATCAGCGTACATTTCTCCACTTCTGATAACTGAAACAAAAACAGAAATCAGGTTAATGCCTAAATACATTACACTTAGAACAGATTTGACTTGATTTTCATTCAAATCAGAATCAAAATCTTAAAACTATATGTGACCCTGGACCACAAAACCAGTCATAAGTGTCAATTTTTTGAAATTGAGATTTCTACATCATCTGAAAGCTGAATAAATAATCTTTCCATTGATGTATGGTTTGTTAGGATCGGACAATATTTGGCCGAGAATCTCAGGGTGCAAAAAAATCAAAATACTGAGAAAATCACCTTTAAAGTTGTCCAAATGAAGTTCTTAGCAAGGCATATTACTAATCAAAAATTAAGTTTTGATATATTTACGGT
The DNA here is from genome assembly GCA_021397915.2 of Tor tambroides. Lineage (NCBI taxonomy): Eukaryota > Metazoa > Chordata > Actinopteri > Cypriniformes > Cyprinidae > Tor > Tor tambroides. The sequence continues at coordinate 89,460 of JAFVLL020002317.1, read as the reverse complement.
AAGAAATTCACTAAATATCTTCATGGAACATGATCTTTACTTAATATCCTCATGATTTTTGGCATAAAAGAAAAATGGATAATTTTGACCCATACAATGTATTTTTGGCTACTGCTAAAAATATGCCCCAGCGACTTAAGACTGGTTTTGTGGTCCAGGGTCACATATAACCATAAACCAGTTGTGGAGAATGATCTTGTCCAGGTAGTGGTTTGACCGGTCCTTGGGTGCTAATTTTTTCCAAATTAAAATGTGTGGGCTTGAAGCAGCATTGGGTTCCTGTCATGGCCGTCACAGAGCTTCCTTTTATTTTAGTTACACTAGTCCCCCCGCCCCCCGCCTTATTTCTTCATGTCTGCAATTGGAAACACAAAAAGAAATCAGGTTGAAATATTTTACACAAACAACATATGAAAACAAACAAAGAGAGACAACATATTTACATTTTTAAAAATAGAAAAATTAAGTAAAAATATATCTGACGGTATAAACATACAGTGCTGACATTTTTCATCTGACTATATGGCACCTGCAGCTCGTATTAAAATGTAACATTAAAAAAGCTAATGTCAAAATCTTCAAAATACAATTAATACCTTAATCCAGTTGTGGAGACTGAGTTTCTTTAATTCAAACCGCTGCTTTGGGTCGATCTGGAGACAACAGCTGATAAAATCCCAGCATTCTGTGCAGAAGGAAGGGAGAGATTTCTGATTGTTACCTTAAACTTCACACATGCTCTTTTTGATCGACTGTCACATTACCAAAATGACATCCTTAATTAAGCCACTAGGCTCAGATGCTTCTTTTTCTGCCTTGTTTCTATCTAAATTGTTCTTTGCTGAAATGAAGATCTCACCTTGTGACAAGCTATCTTTGGGCCACGTTTTATCATTGATCTTGCGCAGATCTCGTCTCTTTGGAAATTTCCAGAAGAGTATCACAAACAAGAGTATCCTGAGTGACCACACCATCGCCAGTTCCCCGTGGTACTTGCCGGTGAACAGATACTCCGGAGGGCAGTACTCTTCTGTGCCTAGAGGATTTTGTCTGATTTGAATGATACTAAGAAATCATTTGTACTCTATGATTCATGATGATTAAGAGATGTCTGAAATTGAAAACGGTGACTTCAGAGGAGAGCACAGCCTACTTACAATGCTGATGAATTTCATGTTTCTGTTGGAGGTGAGTTTTACTGCCACCTGGTCAACAAAACAAAAAAGGATTTGGGTAAGATTTACAATTCATCTGTGTGCAGAGTTCATATCATTTCAATCATTAACCCTGAACATGTACATTTTCATGAATTTAAATACAAACAGTAAAGCATGTCTAAACAGGTCTGACAGGTCAAGTGCTTTAAATAGTTAATATATTATACACTAGTTCTTGCAAAGGAGAGAGTGAGACAAGTTCAACAGAACAAAAATGATTAGCTAGATAAATATTGTAAGTAATGCAAATTGATACCTGAAGGCCATCGTCCAAACGAGTCGCTGCATAAACGGTTCCAAAGCCTCCTTCACCCAGCTGACTGCCAATTTCATAGCTGCATGAATTGATGTCTATTGAACGATAAGTAAGAGGTGTTGGCAGAAAATGTCAGTAGGTGATGTCACTTATTTCATCTTCAACTATTTTGAAAAAGATTAATTTCCATGTTAGTTGTCAACTACCCTTAAACAAAGTGCATATTAAAGTCAGTTTAAAGAAAAAAACCATTGAACTGCTGATTAAAGTGTGAATGTGTGTTGGGTTATGTTAGGGTTATGGTAGCAAACTCACCAATAATAATTGTCTCATTGTCCTCCAGATCACTCAACTGAGATGACACAGTGTCCTCTGTCTGACAGACTGGGGTTTGGGGAGCGTCAACACTACAGTCAGGTGCAGAACAGACTGAAGCTTGGGGGACATAAAACACTACAGTTGGGCACAGCACAGACTGTAGCTCAGGGGGACTTTGGCTCTACAGTTTGACATTGCCTGGACTGGAACTTGAGGGGCGTTGACACTCAAGTCAGCTACAAAACGGACTGAAGCTTGGAGGGCGTCAACTCTACAGTAAGACGTGGCTGAGAAAAAAGCTACAGGGACATCATCACTACAGTTGGATGTGGCCGAGAAAAAAGCTGCAGGGACGCTATCGGACGTGACACAGACTACAGCTTGCGGGACGTCAGCACTACAGTCGGATGTGACACAAACTGTAACTTGTGGGACGTCAGCACTACAGTCGGACGTGGCACAAACTGTAGCTTGTGGGACGTCAGCACTACAGTCGGACGTGACACAAACTGTAACTTGTGGGACGTCAGCACTACAGTCAGATGTGGCACAGACTGTAGCTTGTGGGACGTCAGTGGCACAAACTGCAACTTGTGGGATGTCAGCACTACAGTCGGACGTGGCACAGACTGCAACTTGCGGGACGTCAGCACTACAGTCGGACGTGGCACAGACTGCAACTTGCGGGACATCAGTACTACAGTCAGACGTGGCACAAACTGTAGTTGTGGGACGCCAGTGGCACAAACTGTAGCTTGCGGGACGTCAGCACTACAGTCAGACGTGGCACAAACTGCAACTTGCGGGACGTCAGCACTACAGTCAGACGTGGCACAAACTGTAGCTTGTAGGACGTCACTGGCACAAACTGCAACTTGCGGGACGTCAGCACTACAGTTGGATGTGGCACGGACTGCAACTTGCGGGACGTCAGCACTACAGTCAGACGTGGCTCAAAATTTTGCTTGCGGGATGTCAGCACTACAGTCAGATATGGCACAAACTGTAGGTTGCGGAACGTCAGCACTACAGTCAGACGTGGCACAAACTGTAGGTTGCGGGACGTCAGCACTACAGTCAGACGTGGCACAAACTGTAGGTTGCGGAACATCAGCACTACAGTCAGACGTGGCACAAACTGTAGCTTGTGGGAAGTCAGCACTACAGTTGGACGTGGCACAAACTGTAGGTTGCGGGACGTTAGCACTACAGTCAGACGTGGCACAAACTGTAGGTTGCGGGACGTCAGCACTACAGTCAGACGTGGCACAAACTGTAGGTTGCGGAACATCAGCATTACAGTCAGACGTGGCACAAACTGTAGCTTGTGGGAAGTCAGCACTATAGTTGGACGTGGCACAAACTGTAGGTTGCGGGACGTCAGCACTACAGTTGTACGTGGCACAAACTGTAGCTTGCGGGACATCAGTGGCACAAACTGTAGCTTGTGGGACGTCAGCACTACAGTCAGACGCGGCACAAACTGCAACTTGCGGGACGTCAGCACTATAGTCAGACGTGGCACAAACGGTAGCTTGCGGGACGTCAGCACTATAGTCAGACGTGGCACAAACGGTAGCTTGCGGGACGTCAGCACTATAGTCAGACGTGGCACAAACGGTAGCTTGTGGGACGTCAGCACTACAGTCAGACGCGGCACAAACTGCAACTTGCGGGACGTCAGCACTATAGTCAGACGTGGCACAAACGGTAGCTTGTGGGACGTCAGCACTACAGTCAGACGTGGCACAAACTGTAGCTTGTGGGAAGTCAGCACTATAGTTGGACGTGGCACAGACTGCAACTTGCAGGACGTCAGTACTACAGTCAGACGTGGCACAAACTGTAGCTTGCGGAACGTCAACACTACAGTCAGACATGGCACAAACTGTAGCTTGTGGGACGTCAGTGGCACAAACTGCAACTTGCGGGACGTCAGCACTACAGTCGGACGTGGCACAGACTGCAACTTGCAGGACGTCAGAACTACAGTCAGACGTGGCACAAACTGTAGCTTGCGGAACGTCAGTGGCACAAACTGTAGCTTGCGGGACGTCAACACTACAGTCAGACATGGCACAAACTGTAGCTTGTGGGACGTCAGTGGCACAAACTGCAACTTGCGGGACGTCAGCACTACAGTAGGACGTGGCACAGACTGCAACTTGCAGGACCTCAGCACTACAGTCAGACGTGGCACAAACTGTAGGTTGCGGGACGTCAACACTACAGTCAGACATGGCACAAACTGTAGCTTGCGGGACGTCAGCACTACAGTTGTACGTGGCACAAACTGTAGCTTGCGGGACGTCAGCACTACAGTTGTACGTGGCACAAACTGTAGCTTGCGGGACATCAGCACTACAGTCAGACGTGGCACAAACTGTAGCTTGTGGGACGTTAGTGGCACAAACTGCAACTTGCGGGACGTCAGCACAACAGTTGGACGTGGCACAAACTGTAGGTTGCGGGATGTCAGCACTATAGTCAGACGTGGCACAAACTGTAGCTTGTGGGACATCAGTGGCACAGACTGCAACTTGCGTCAGCACTACAGTTGTACGTGGCACAAACTGTAGCTTGTGGGACGTCAGTGGCACAAACTGCAACTTGCGGGACGTCAGCACTATAGACGGACATGGCACAGACTGCAACTTGTGGGACGTCAGCACTACAGTCAGACGTGGAACAAACTGTAGCTTGTGGGACATCAGCACTACAGTCAGACGTGGCACAAACTGTAGCTTGCGGGACGTCATTACTACAGTCAGACGTGGCACAAACTGTAGCTTTTGGGACGTTTCCATGGTTATTCAGTCAGCCAAGAACATTATTAGCCAGTCTAGCATGAGTTTAACAAACAAACAACAATAAATAAATAAGCAAACAAGCCCGATATAATCACTGAAGCTGTCTACACTGTATAATGAATGAACCTCTTACTGAACGCCTCTGATTGGTCATTGCATTCATAATATCAACGGAATCGTGTGTTATATCCATAACGTGCAACGCTGTAAAACGATTAAAAAAATATGATTACCATTAATTTATTAAAACATGTAGTTATAAGCTTCATTCACAGACACACAGACATTTTGGTGGGAAGGTGTTCAAGTAAAAAAAGGACACTTCTTTAATTTGTAATTATTAAAAAATAAAGTTGCATACTGTTGAACATCTTTTAAGAAGAAAGAAATGAAATAAGTGTAATTAAGTAAATGAATAATAAATAGGTTATATATAAAATTAATAATCGAGAGAGCGTGTGAGAGAGAGATCAATTTGTATGAAAGAATATGCAAGAGATGAAGAAACAGAATGAAGTACAACGCAAATGCATGTTAGCGCTCTTGAAGTCACACATACTGTATATGGTTGCTGTTAATAATTCAAATTAGATCCTTCGAATAAGGATACACATTTCCTTCCTTTTTTTCTAATTTAATTTCTAATTAAAGTTTAAGTCTTTAATCAGGAAACTAGACCATTACACCAACAGGGAACATTGCATTCTAAATACACAGACATTAATATGGAGTTGGTCCCTCCTTATAACATCTTCCATTCTTCTGGGCCTTCCACAGGATTTTAGGATGTTTCTGTGGGAATTTTTGCTCATTCATCTAGTAAAGCCTTTGTTAGGTCAGTCACTGACGTTGGACAAGAAGGCCTGGCTCGTAATCTCCATTCCAGTTCATCCCAAAGGTGTTTGATGGGGTTGAGGTCAGGGCTCTGTGAGGGCAAGTTCCACACCAAACTCACCCAACCATGTCTTTATGGACCTTGCTTTGTGCACTGGGCCACAGTCAGCTACTTTGATACTTTTTTATTTCTTTATTTTACCGCCTTCTGGAATGTATTGTCTTCTTTAAAATAGGAAGGACAACTGTTGCTAAATATGAAAAGTTTGTAATGGAATCTTACCTTGAACTCTTTCACTGTTATGGTTAAAACTGAAGCATCTCACACTGGAATCCACTGAGGCGGACCAGCCTAAAATTTTTTTTAATTGTCTTTAATTCAATATTTATATTTATTGTGCTGTTCACTTTTATACCCCTGACATGTTTATACACTTTCTCTTTTTTTCTGCACATTTTGTTTATATAATATGCATACAAATACAGTGGTGGCCAAAATGATAAGAACACTAGTATTTTCACCATGCAAAAAAATGGTTTTTAAGTCAGTTATTTCTATCTTTTGCTGTAGTGTGTCAGTAGAAAATATCAGTTTACATTTCCAAACACTCATTTTGCCATTAATTGTAATAATCCAGTGAGATTTTTGTCTGACAACAGCCAGTGCTCCACACAGAGATCTGATTTCATCATCATCCAGTCTGTCTGGAATGATATGAAGAAACAGAACAAACTGAGACAGACTAAATCCAGAAGAACTGTGGCAACATCACAGTTACTTCAGCACTCTGATGCAAAGAGGCTACGCTATGTGCGCATGCGCAATGCGTTAGCTCTTTATTTTTTCAGCTTTTAATATGCATAGACTATGTGTAAATCCAAATGTTTAATTCACTGCCATTGTAAATTCATTGTTCAGCCTCTTAAGGGACTAAAGAGTTGCTCAGCGGTGCTCGTGAACTTCGTTTCCATGACGACCAAGTCGCTCAAACCCAGCTGCATCTCAGCCATCGGCAAAAACCTCTCATTAATTTTTAAAATTACATCTCGCCTTCATCAAGCAACGTAAGTTTTCATATGGCATCTAAATTATTCTTTTACATTCGATTAATAATTTGCTGCGTTTATCATTTTGAGCCTTATCCGTGGCGTTTCATAGTTTCACAATTATGTTGGTGAAGTTCTATCATTTTAATAACCATTAATGGGTTAGTTAACCATAAAAAGTAAATTCTGTCATCATTTACTCACCCCCATGCCATTCCAAACCTGTGTCTTTCTTCTGTAGAAGATATTTTGAAGATAAATGTATCTAATTATATTAATTGCTATAATATATATAGGCATATAGCTGAATGCATGTAATTATTACACTATTAATTTCTCTCCAAAATCTGGCATGCGCATGAATATGAATGTATGCGGTTCTATTTCCTACCACAAGAGGCCACCACAATCCCGAATAAAGACTGTATTTACATGAGACTGCATGACATTGACACGAAATTTGAACAGATTTATTGTCACTCTTATGTTTCTGTCATTTTATGATGTTCCCTAAATGGTTAAGACTAGATATATGTAAACATACAGACTAAAATAACTGTAGATTCACAGCTAGACGCAGCAATGCTTTCACATTACATTAGCTGATGTTACATTACATAATATGTTTACGCTACATCAACATAATTTTCCACATAGCCTTATCACGATAGTAGCAATGTGTGTTGCTGCTGTAATTATCTAGACCGTTTCTCCATCAGCAGAAACCATGAATACAGTGAAATTATTTTTTTTACAATCGCATAAAAAAACGGCTGACCCCTTTTGACAGCATTTCTATTTTAGATCAAGGCTGCAATCTGATTTTTTTTTTTTTTTTTGGAATTAATAGAACATTTTGTTGGAATTAATAATGAAACGGCTTATAGTGTACATTGTAATAAGCTATATAACTTTTTTTTTTTAAAGAACTTTCCAGATAATCAGAAATTCTCACATTTGATGAAAAATCACTCTGTCTGTGTAACCACCCATCCGTCCATCCGTACAGAATGTCACTGAATTTAAAGCAGAGAAAATAAATGGCAATTAAAGGTCACACAAAGGTTACTCTGTGGTATTTCTACAGCTTCCGTCACTGGTTTTGGGATGTACCACCTCAGTACTCTTTCATGAGTCTTTGAGGCAGCCCCAAATTCTCTGTAAAGAATAAAAATGTTCAATGTTCACGCTAGGAAATGGTAGACAGTTAATAAAATAAATGTTTAATGCCTATAATAAGTGATCTGTTCCTTTGTCATCAGCAATATTCAGAGCTCAAACAAAGCAGCCAATCAAAGCTCCACCCTTATTCACCAGACAACAGAAAGAGACACATGGTTCATTCCTTTGAAGTAAAACAGACTGTGCCTTCTGCTCTTCTCCATCACAAGATTAAGATCTTTAAAATCTGACAAGCTATGAACTGCACAGTGCATTTGCTTCTGATATTATGCATTATATCTCCACACAGTAGAATGACACACAGGCCAATGATTTGTTTGATCAGCTCTGAAAAGAACAAAAGTAGCTTTTCTTCAGATCATGTCAGATCAGTTCTCAATCCAAAGTGAATCTTCTGTATAATCTGTAATTTGGGTGAATGTAACAGAGCCAGTCTAGAACAAATCAAAAGGACAAAATAATCAATAAATTAATATTAATAAATAATCTATTTGGATAAAATAATGACCGTACCTTAATAGTCACTAAAATAATGACATGCAAATAAATAAATTAATGAATTAATTAAAAATATTATTAAATTCCGCACAGCCTTGAGCTTTCAGAGCCAGCGATTCTTCCACACGTGAAACATTTGCTCATATGCAGCTGAAAGGAATAAAACCACTGATTGCTGTCTGTATTTTAAAGCTTTTACGTCTATTGCCAGTTAATCATCTGAATGTTGCAGTGGTATCTTTGATACACTGTTAAAGTGGGCTTCAGAGAAGAGGTTCATACCAGTGTTAAGTCGTAAGTGGTGAGGAGACGGGTGGGAGGACATCTGCTGTGTTCTGCTGCACCAGATGCAGAGCCTCTCAGCAATCTGATTTTTACAGCCAAACACAGAATGGCTTTTCTATTGCAGAATATTTTGCTATGAGGCTGTACGGCTCCAACACGTGAGAGATCGTTCACATTCTAGGGCTTCTGGACTGAAACCTAAAACACAATGGTGAGGGTGAGGAAACTGAAAGTGTGCACTGAATGAATCATCAGTTTACATAAAAGAACTTGCAAAGAGAGGTTCAGTACACAATAAATACTCCTGTACAAGCTAAAAAACAAACAAAACAAAAAAACATTTCATAGGCTAGAGAATGCAGTAAGGAAAAAATACAAAATCTTGAAACTGTGAAAAATGAGTCTTATTCAACAACTAAAGTGTGGAAGCTGTAAGCATGCTTTAACCATAAAGAATATCAAAGTATAAAAACTGTATCATATTTGATATGCAAATTTCAAAGACCTCTAAACATGATCAAAACTTGCTGAAAAACCTGTTGTACATTCTACTACATGCCTGATAGTTACTTTTTCTTTTCTTTTTTTTTTACAGTAGCAAGTAAAAGGTCTTTTAGTGTAAAACACCGTTTACTTGTCTTTATGCTGTAAAATGATTTTTATTAATGTAAGAGCAGCTAATATTTCAAGGTAAACATTAACTGGACTGAAGCAACTAAGGTTTACTTGATTATTCATACATTTTTTTTCTAGAAAAATCATGTTAAAGTGTGATTATTGAATAGGATCATCATGCTTTTGAGGCTTTTTATTTTGATTTATTATATGCTTTTTATTTAACTCTTAATCATGCGTTGCATTATATGTTTTGCCCCACAGTAAAAACTACAGAGCTTTGAGCATAAAACATATTATGATGACATATTATTGAGGGATAAAGAGTGACAGCTGATATTTATATTCACTTCATGTAAGTATTCTGTTATACCATTATAAAAATCCAGTTGATTTACAAGCTATCAGAATTTCATCTCTTTTGGTCATATAAATATCAGCAACTGCACCAAATTGCATATTTTTGCTCAGGTTGGGTCACTAAATAAAAGATTCCTCCTCAAGGTTGAGCTCCATATTTTTTTTTTTATTCTTTTCTTACTCTTTTATATATATATATATATATAAACTATTTAAAAACTATTAAACTATTAAAAACCTTTTAAAAGAAAAAAAACCCTCACTGAATTAAACAAAAACTGAATGCCTTTCACAAAATGAGGTTTGTTTATTACTTCAAGCATCCTCAGTTGAGATCATGCTCAGGAGGTCCCTTGTGTGATCTTTGTGGGCCCCTCATGGCTCTGAGCCCCAGGACATGTCTCAACCTCCCTGTTACATGAGTGAATGGACCCTTTGTGCTCTCCTTGGGATTTATTTATATGTTGTTAAACATGCAAATGAATTCTATCAGATCCATGTACTGAATGTGTAACAATGATAAACTGTTAACAATGTAAAATGTGATTTAAAAGCAACTGTTATGAAAGCCAATCAATCAACTCTCTTTTATCCTTTATTGTGTGTTATTAAACCTCTCTTTCAGCTGAACATGCCCTAGGCACCCTCATCTTCAAGACCTGGGTGAACCAATAAAGATCATGCGCTCTTGGCGTGATGGTACCCCTACCAGTAACATCTTCATTAAGGGTCTGACTGAGAGCATTGACAGCATTGTCAGTTATGACACAACCTCCTTCGGTGATGTTCTGTCCTGCAAGAAAAAGGATATAGTTGAGCTGTGTTAATTTCAGGTGCATTAAGGTTTTTGGTGATAAGAACGGCTCCAGGGATGCGGATTCATCCACTACTACGTTTGAGGCTGTCTAGAAGGATTCTGAAGGACAAGTGTAGAAGGACACTTGCTACCTGATCTCTCATGTGTGGGAACTTTTTCACAAGGCGCAAAATATGTACCAATACGTACATATCACTGCAGTTTCCAACAGAAATGAACACTAGAGGCAGTAAAACAGTGAGCACTTGTAATCGTTTTCGTACACAGTTATGATTACAGCTCCATATGTTTCTCTTTCCGGATGTAACAAGCTTTGCTCAGTAGCTCCGCCGGCACAGAAATGGACTTAGGATGCAAAATCCTTGGGTATGAATCCCATCAAAAATTTGATGAAAGAGCTGAAAGATGAGAGATTGAAAGACAAACCAAAATGGCATGCTTGCGATTGCATTTTTATGTCACATTCACTTTTGTTCATACTATCAGGTAGGTTTAGGTGTAGTGCAGATGGTACGTTATTTTAAAACGTCACAGAGCATTAGACTTATAGCGCCACTCAATGGACATTTCAAGTCAGAAATGCAGTGGCACCTACAAAACCAACATCACATAAAACACACCATATGTGCGTTCATCTGTTCCAGGAAAAAAAACTAACACTCTTTTAGCGCCACCCAGTGGACGTTTCACATTGAATATGTCACGAAACGTACATGGCGGTACGTATTTCATGTCTTGCGAAAAAGTTCCCACAGGTACGTTTTCGTCATGAGATCAGGTTGGACACATCATCAGTAATGGTGTCAAAAATTCAGCTTTGCATCAATAAATTACATTTTAAAATATTCAAACAGTTATTTTAAATTGTAAAAATATTTCACAATATTACAGTTTTTCTGTATTTTTGACCAAATAAATGCAGCTTTTGGTGATTTTACCAACCCCAAACTTTTGAACAGTAGTATACAAAACTCCTAAAACTTCTCCATGTTCCTCATTGTCCTCACTCTCATTTCCTGCAGCGTCTCAGTCTCTGAGCATCAAACAGCTCCCATGAGTTCAGCTCCTCAGCAGGTATGAAACCACCCAGAGTTCTCTGTAAAATGGTAAAACGAGACCATTTATGACAGCAGACATCTTTCTCTACTGTCACAGGTGGATGAGCAGCTATCATGATGTGGAGATTCTGCTTCTGAGGAGTTATCAGGAAGTGTGAGCCGCTCTATGAGCTGGATGCTTTTTAATATCTACACTATAAGTCAGTGTCTATGCAATCTCAGTGTATTGAAATACAGCAGTTCCTGCAGGAATCTGGTTTAGGGGGTCTGAAATGTCAAGTGAGCAAACAACAGATCAGTTGGTCTTGATTTTAATTGTTTTAGTGCAGGGGTGTCCAGTTCTGTATTTGAAGAGTTTAAAAGTTTGTAATCATCCTAAAGAGCTTAATTAGCTGGTTCAGGTGTGTTAATTAGGATTGGAGCTAAACTCCAGGCTTTCTAGGCACATGAAACTTTGACTGTGATATAATCGACAGCCCATTTCACCAGGGATGATGCAGCCCAGACAAATAAACACTACATATACCTACTGAATGATACAAAAAAAAAAAGTTTAGGTTTCTTTTGAGTTTTTCTTCAAAGTATGTACTCAAAGGTTTATTTTTGACTCCCGCCTGAGTAAGTGTTTGAGATCAGAATCACTTTGGGTTTTGACAGCACAAACACAGACCTGTGTGCTCAGTATGAATGCAGATATTACGTAATAAGAGAAAAAAAGTGAGAATATTGACTGCAGTGTGCTGCTGCTATTGGAACGGGTCATCACATCTGTTTGAACTGGCCACCGAATGAGCCTAGCAGTTTATGTTGCAGTTTATGTCACAGCCAATTAATCCTTGCTTTCATTAACATATTGAAATGTAGAGAACAATGTGGGAAAAGTGCTCTAAAATCAGCCCATCTATAGCAATTTATAACTTCAGGATAATGATTTTATGTCATTTCTGTGCTTAACTCCATTCATGAGAGATATCTGAATATATAAAGAGAAAGCATTCTGTTTACTTTTTTTTTTTTTTTTTTTTTTTTTAAATAAATTCTGATATGTGTGTGAAGATTTGTAGATCAGGCCTCAATCTAAATGTATTTTGTGGTACAGTATGTGAATGAATTAAATTATGAAGAACAACAGATTGGTTGTTTTTCTTTTGCAATTGAATACCAAAAGTGGTCAGGGACTATACAGTATGTATTACTGGTCTATATATTTTGCATATATAACTCTATAAAGAATTGATAAGATTACTTAGACGATATGTTAATCTTTTATGTTTCTATGTGTAAAATTAACATGTTAAAAATCTCCATATGTACACACATTATATATATATATATATATATATACAGTATATGTGCATTTATCATAGGCCTATGAACATGGGCATGCAAGTTGTTTATGCATATGTACATATACATGATAGACATATTTGTTATGTTCATAGCCATCTTAAAGGCATCAATATATGTAGATTTTATATATGTAAATATAAAAAAATAGACATACAGTATGTTAAAAAACATGTATGCATACAGTTTTTTTCATATACTTACATATGTATAGTATATTGTTAATAACACTTAAGATATAGGGCAATATGTCATATATTACATTTACAGTATGTACAAATTGGATGTATATTATTAAAACATAAACAGTGTAGAGATTTTCTTTTTCCATTCAAGTGCTTTGAGCTTTTTACTTCAGAAAATAGCAAAAGGGCATTATGGCTGCTGAGTGAGTCCATTTGGCCACTGCTAAGTGCCCTAGTATTGCAATTTGACACTTTCTTTCACTATTTCATTGCAGATAATGAGAATTTAGATATTTGGCACAGAGCTAACATTAACTTTGGTCACATTAACACTGTGGGAGTAACAATCACATTTAAATGCAGGGATTCATTTTTTTATTTATTTTGTTCTTGTGTACTGCATAAATCCTGTAGTGACTGACATAATTTAGGGTCTCGACTCTCAAGATTGTAAACAACAAACACAGATGCTAGCAGTTTGGTGTTAGCTTTCTGACCAAAACACTATTAGCAACTGGAGACATATAATGTCTGGCAATTATTAGTAAACTGCAGTCGACAGAAGCGGCGTGTTTTGTTTATCTCATTACCGCAGGGCTGGTGGGAGCAACTACGGTGAAGAAAGACAGACTGGTGTCAAAATATACGAATGAGTCAAGACACCTACCACCGACTCTGTGATTTGCCAGTACCTCCTCCTGGAGAAGAGAGACACAGCTCGACTCCTAATTAGGCCAGTGTCATAAAAGATTCTGTCATTTACTCTCCCTCATGTCGTTCCAAACTAGTATGACTTTCTTTTTGTTGAACATAAAAGGAGATGCTTTGAAGAATGCACTGGTAATTTTTCACATGAAGAGGGCTTATGAAATCATATGATACATTTGTGTGAGGAACAGACCAAAATTAAAATTCTATTCATTGAAAGTCTTAATGTCAGATTTTTTCAATGAATAGTTCATCTGGTTCACAAAAACAGCACTCAAAAAATGAACACAAAGAACAGATTCATGCTGATTCTAAGTAATTTTGTTAAAAAAAAAGATGATTATTTAAATAAATAATCGGTCACACTTTATTTTAAGGTCCAATTCAATTAACGAACCATTAACTACAACTTTTGCCTCAATAAACTCCTAATTTGCTGCTTATTAATACTTAGTAAGGTAGTTGTTAAGTTTAGGTATTGGGTAGGATTAGGGATGTAGAATATGGTCATGCAGAATATGTGCTTTATAAGCACTAATAAACAGCCAATATGTCAGTAATATGCATACTAATAAGCAACTAGTTAGAGAATTGGTCCCTATACTTAAGTGATACCAAAAAATCTTAACTGTGCCTCATCTGTTTCATTTATGTATTACTGTCAAATATGGTATCACACTCTCATTTTTTTATGTTAAAACTATTTTATGTAATCCAAATGGATGAATATTTTACATGCAATTAAATACTTACAGCTTAAATGTAGGCCTAAATAATTTTTGAACAGAACTGTAATTACTCATTACAACAATAAAAACTGTATTTAGTTGCAGTGTGTATGTGCAGTAACCTATATGAATAAAACTTGCGACTTCCTCACTCTGAGTTACTGTGAATCTGAAAGAGAGCTTTATCACGGAAGCACCAAGTACATGTATTACAAAGCTAAAGAGCAATTTCTCAAATGATCAAATGACCAAGTATACTCTCTTAAAAATATCAAATTTATTATATGTGTATCATTTGTCTGGTTATCTGTGATTTGATTGTGGATGCTTCAGTTTCTTCAAGCATCAAGGTCTCTAGAGTTTATCTGTCTTTGAACTTTGACCTCTGTGTTTCTGTATCACAGTATAAAAGGAGGTCTTGGTGCTTTTGTGCCTGGAGGCTTCTGTGGATTTTGCGGCATGTGATGGAGCAGCATGAACAGCTCTGTTTGACCCTGACCTCTCATTATATAAGGTGAGCATCATCTATGATAATGTGTTATTCGGTGTAACAGGATCTTTTACACACACACACACACACACACACACACACACACACACACACACACACACACACACACACACATACGCACATTACCCTTGTGGAGTAATGCTCCAATGCTGTATTTCACAGCACTATTTATTAATAACACAATATACATGGACTGCCTTTTAATACTACAAAATATCAAGTCCACTCCATCTGGAATATTTCTTATAATTTTTATATAGCACATTTATGTTACCTGATAGCTTACCTTACCTACCTTTTTTGCAACCTGGAAACCTTCTCTTAAATTAAAATCTGATTATCTAAAAGATCAGAAATAAAATATATAAAATGTACACTTGAGCTATACTGGGTTTGCATTTATATATATATATATATATATATTCAAAAATATATGTAGACATTGAATATGTGCTTACAAACACAATTTATCTATCAAAAAGTAAAATGTTGTATTGCTTAATATCTGAGTGCTCAGAAAGTTGGTCTGACATAAACTGCATCATCGTACATATTCATAGAAATCTTATCCTAAGGTAAATGTGCGGCTCATGAATATGAATTAGATCACGTGATGTGCACCCGACTGATTTGCTGAAATCAAATCAGGTTTAATTAGGTTATGTGGACCAGGAAGCTTTCCTAGCAACATCAGAATAACCTAATTAATATTCAGTATTATTACCCAGGCTTTTGGCACATAATGACATCACAATTAGCCAGTCTGTGCACTTCCCATCTCAAAAACTGTTTTGCCTTCAAGTGTCTTGTTTATAAGATGTAAGAAATGAATGGAAGAATCATCAGCAAAAGAATGATTATTTGTAAACCAAACATAAATCACTGCTTTTAGAGCTGGAGTCATGTACAATTTTCTTTGTCTAAAAACATGTGCGGCAACAATTTGATTAGCCGCGTCACGTCTTCATTTGATTGAATTTAGCCTTAGAGCACAAATGCGAGCTGTGGAGACTGACTGATTGTGACTATGCAAAATAGAGTTGTTTAAAATGGAGAGAAAGGAGAAAAATGCAAGAATGTCTTAGCAATGTACACTAACTACCAGTATTATTCCTAATAATTGCTACTAAATTTTCACAATCTCATAGCATCCTTTAGAGGTCTGGGGTCCAAACACAAAGCATGAATTCATCAAATGTGACAAATAATCCACAGAGATGCCGCAGGCAGAACTCTGCAGAATAATAACATACGAGTGCAGCATTAAATAATGCCTGAAAACCGCTTATAATAAAATCTAGGTATTAAATTACATACCCACTTGAGCAGTTAGTCTTCAGGACGTGTTCACAAACTACAGTAAACATGTTCAGAAAAGCCCCAGGATATAATATTTTCTTTAGAATATGTCACATGTGTAAAATATATATAGACATTATTGTGTCTTGTAATACTCAAAATAACTTTTTATATTATGGTAGAGGTTAGTATAGTATTTATAATCACCAATAAATTGTAAGATGAGACACAGAGCATTCTGTATTTCATGCATTTCAGTTGTCATCATAAATCCTGCAAAGTTTTTTTAGATTTTCATTAAAAAAGAAGCACATTTATAACACTAAAATTAGTATTGTATTACCTTTCCATCAAATTACAAAAAACTAGTTAACGCTTCTGAGGGTGTTTGTAATTCTCATTTCATGGGTGGGATATATTAGTCAGCAAGTGAACAGGCAGATCTTGAATTTCATGTGTCGGAAGCAAGAAAAATGGGCAAGAGAAAACAAGAGCCAAATAATGATGGCTAGATGACTGGGTCAGAGCATCTTCAAAACGTCAAGTCTTGTGGGATGTCCCGATATGCAATGGTTAGTAGTGCAAGGAATGGCAACCAGTGAACTGGAGTCAAGGTCATGGGCACCCAAGGCTCACTGATGCACGCAAGCTAGACCATCTGGTCCGAACACACAGAAGAGCTGCTGTAGCTCAGATTGATGAAAAATGCTGGCCATGATAAAAAGGTGTCACAGAACACAGTGCATCACAATTTTCTGTCCACTGCCAGTAGCGCCTACAATGGGTATGTGAGTGTTATAACTGGACCATGGAGCAATGGAAGAAAGCCGCCTGCACTGATGAATCATGTTTTCTTTTAGATAGGTGAAGGATGGGTACATGGGCATTGTTTACCTGGAGAAGAGATGGTAGAAGGATACACTATGGGAAGAAAGCAGGTCGATAGTGTTATGTTCTGGAAAATGTTCTGAAAAAAATCCGGCAGAAAATTACCAGTACATTTTCATGCAATGGGAGTCAGTGGGGTTCAAAACATTTTGGTTCTTCAAAATATCTTTTGTGTTTCGTGGAGGAAACTCATACAGGTTTGGAATGACATGAGGATGAGTAAATGATGCAGGGGTGTAAAGTATTTGAGTAAATGTAATTAGTTACTGTATTTAAGTATCTTTTTGGCTTCTTTATAGTTTTGAAGATATTAGTAACTTTTACTTTCTACTTGACGACATTTTTTAATAAATACAGTATAAGTATATATCTCTTTACTCTAATACATTTGAGATTACTAATGCAATTAGGCTACTCCTTACACGTGGCACCTGATTCTGCAGCAGTTCAATTCTGCTACAAAAAAAGTAATATCGCCATCTACAGGGCATTGAAGCTTTGCCCTTACTCACCAACTTACCATCACAACTATTCACAGGAATGTAAGCAGGTATGTGAATCAAAGCTGTTTCATATGAGTCAATATCTGCTAAGGGGTAATTAAATGTAACAAATCATGTGAAAATGTATCATCGTTTATTGGAAAATTAAACATTTTATCAAACTTTGATAATTGCCTTAACCTTTTAAACAACTGAAATGATAGTGATATACTTTTTATAAAAAAATCAACTGTCAGTTTCAGTGAGTGAACAACTACTTTAAACTCACATGCGTTATGTATTAGCTATGTTATGATCTCTGACACACAGTAAGTTGAAGCTTCTCTTGCACTCAAAACATACAGTAATTTCCAATTTATTAATCTGTGTTATCCAGGAAATGCGTATACTCAGTGGACCCTTTGCTTCTCGTAAATACTACCGCAGAATGTTATTTTTGACAGACAAAATGTTACATTCAGCTGTCATTTGTTGAAAATCCATTATTTATTTATTGACTTATTTTTTACCAGGAAAAGAGTGGTTATGATGCGCAAATTTATTTTTATTGTCTCTTATAACAAAAATCTTTGAAAATGCAGATACTTTTGTAAATAATTGTGAAAAATCCCTTTTTAAAACTTGCTGTTTGTTTACTATTTTGTTATTCCATTATTACCCCTTAGCATATTTTGAATAATATTACATAGATGAGGACATGGTTGAGACCATATTTGAGGGATATTGATTTTCTTATGCCTTTTCTGAGCTATTTGAGCTTAACCTTTTAAGATTTTAGGAAATAAACAATTGATTGCTCTCCTCACAAATCACCCATTTCTTATTTTTCGCTGGCATTTCTCTTAGGAGTTGAGGATTAATGCATCTTTGAGCCTACATTCAGTATGAGTAAAATACTAAAATACTGTTAAAATCAGGTACCTTAAAGGGATAGTTCACCCAGAAATGAAAATTGTCCTTACTACCTTTCTGGGCCTTGAATGTGGTAGTTATGTTGCTGTCTATGCAGGGCCAGAAAGCTCTCGGATTTCATCAAAAATATCTTAATTTGTGTTCCGAAGATGAACGAAAGTCTCATGGGTTTGGAACGACACGAGGGTCAGTAATTAATGACAGAATTTTCATTTTTGGGTGAACTATCCCTTTAAGACTTGTACTCATGTCGTATTGGAATTGGTGATTTGTAACTTGTAATGGAGTTATTTTCACTGTAAGGTATCTGTACTTCAGGTACTCTTTGAAATGGTGACTGAATTTTTATTTTTGGATAAACTGTATCTGTAATATAGCTAGACAAAAATTAGCGCTTTAACTATGTAAACCCATATGTATCAATCCAAAATCATTCTTTGAGTCTGAAAAGACATCAAGAGATGAAACACACATGGCTTTGTCATAGAAGTGATGTGAGGATGTCAGACTTTGAAAAGGATTCTTGCCTTTAATGTTTGATTTTGATGTGTTATGAAATATTCTCCTTGTAGCACAGAAGGTGTCATTCAGTCTGAGGTGAAATCACTGAAGTACAGGTGTGTTGAGCAGAAGGGAGCGGACGGCACTGCAGGTGTTTCTGCTTGCAAACCCCGTCCATAAACACAAATCACAGTTTGACTAAATTAACCAATAGACTGCTTTTGCATGCACAGCCTCGCTCCATACGCGCTCATGTTTTCACGTTTGATCTCTCTGTCCGCCTCTGTGTGCGCGTGTGTGTGTGTCTGTGCGTGTGTATGTGAATTGTATTTGAGTGTGCTTCCTGGGACTGGAACTCTCTGGAGGGAATGCTGCAACTAGAGCAGAAATACAAGACGAAATGAGATCATTGGTCTGCGTGCTGATTGGCTGTCGAGACGACGGCCGGTTCCAAAGCCAGTTCTTCCCTGATTCTCAATCTACAAACACACCGCCACAGGGGAGTGCAGAGGGGTACAACAGAATGCCAAAGCGAGGCAGGGAAAGGATTTGGATTGATGTTTCATGTCTGGATATATAGTCACAGGACTACAGAAGCATGAAGCCGGAGGAATAACTTCACCTGTGCTGAAAAGTTGTGTTTAAAAATATATTTTCCTGAGTAGAAAGGCCCTGATCATGTCTCAAACTAACTGATGTCTTCTCCCGGTGCCACTTGATTGATCCGTGAGCCAGGCTCACAGGATACACCATGGGCTTCTGAGGTCAGATCTGCTCTTCACAAGCATCGATTGGCAATTTCTGCCTTGAACTCTGGAATGACAAAACTCAATTAATGATGTTCTTGTAAAAAAAAAAAAGGATTTCTCCCATAATTTGGAACCTGTTGTCACAGGATTAATAAAGAATTCTCCTTTTGAATCTAGTACACATGGCTGGATTGCTGAAAGAAAAACAAAACAAAACAAAACAAAACATTATGTTCTGTTTCAGTTAAATGGTCATGAACTGTCTTTTTAAAGTTATTTTATACTGTTCTCTGAGGTCACATATAATGTTATCAAGCCTTTTACATAAAAAACAACAAAAACAACAACAACAAAAAAAACATAATTTAGAAGCAATAAGCTATTTTCTGTCCTGTCCCCCTTCATAAGAGACATGACAGGAACTGAACTAAACTGAACATAATCGTGACATTTCGCGATCTGGAACTTCATTAAAAATATAAAGTTCATGTTTATGGAAGTTTAATTGCAACTTAATTGCAACGTTTCTGTTAACTGTTAATTAAGTGTTCATTGGCTTTTTTCTCACAATTGAGAGTTTATATCTCACAGTTCATTTTTTTTCTCAGACTTGCAAGTTTTTATTTTGCAAGTGCAAGTTATAAACTTGCAAAATGTGAGTCTACATCTCGTAATTCTGACTTTTCTCAAAATTGCAAGTTTACGTCTCACAATTCTGACCTTTTTCTAGGAATTCTGAGTTTACATCTTACACTTCTGTTGCAACAACCTTTTTTTTTTTTTTTTTAAATATATTTTTTGTTTCTTTGGTGGAAATAAGCCTCCATATAAGCTTCCAGTTCCAGTTTTATATATATATATATATATATATATATATATATATATATGCTGGATATGGAAGCTTGCTGTATATGCTGTATGTATCTGGATATGTAAGCTTATTTCCACCCCAGAACAATATATATATATATATATATATATATATATATATATATAAATACAGCAGTATTAGTAACGGTAAGTTTTGTCAGAAATAAACTCAAATTTGCCTTGTTTTCTGAACAGCTGGATGCTCTTTTCTCACTCGAGCTCTTCCAAAAATCGGATCAGCATATCCTCAGCATTCCTTTAGGGTTTTTTGACTAGGGAATTTGTGTCAAGGTTTATTTTGGTTTGTTAACATGGTTCATGTTCACAACAACAGCTTCAGTGGAGTCTCTCAATGGATTCTCCACAAGCAAAGTTGAGAAACAGTTGAAGTAAGAAGCGTTTCCCAAGGTGACCTTGAAAGTTCATATTGTCTCGGGTTTCTGACACACTGATCAGTCATCAGACACCATGAGGGACAGATCAATGAGTGTCAGAAGAAAACAGCACCCGTCACTGACCTCCCCCTGAGCCCTTGTATGAAGAACACATGGCACCATCAATCCTGATGACCTGGAGCCGTCTTACTGGAACATACTGGCTGGCTGTTGCTTCTATAGAGGACTGAATATGGACAAATGCATTCACTTAGCTAGTAATGGCTTTGCTTTTGATCCGAGGCTTAGCTTCAGAAGCCAAGAGAGCCTCATTCACAGCTCAACTGATGCAAAGAGCTGCAATATATTTATATATACAGTGAACTCTGAAAGTCTGAGTCCACACTGAAATATCAGAGATTTAAAACACAGATCTCAAAAAATAAATATTTTAGGATTTTGAGCACCTCCTGTGTGTATATACAACTAGGACCCCTGAAGAGAAATGCACTTGTATGAAATTATACAGTATATGAGTAAAAAAACCACCTGCTTTGAGACATGCTTTTTTGACCATTAAATAATGACGCAAATACCAGTAATTTGACGAGCGCAAACGTTGGTAAATCATGTTGCGTGATTCATTTTAATACTCTCCTCCCATAAGTTTTGCGTCTGAAAGGTAAACTCCTACAAATGCATATTCAATAAGGTCAGGAGCAAAAATAACTGTGTCCATGCCTTTTCAGCACTAATTCTTCACTGCACATCTTTAGTAAATCCTAGTATTTTAATGCCAAAAAATGGTTTGCGCTGGTGCAAGCTGTTAATAAATCTGGCCCTAAGTTTTTTACATTGTAGTCACAATGTTGTCTGTTTGTGCTCAGTTTCGCCAACAAAAATAGTTTTTAACAGCTGGAGTAGAACATTTGTGTGTCTCCGAGCAAAACAGTGTGTTTTGTTATTGAATGAATCTTTTTGAACAAATCATTTCAGTCAATGGTTCAATGGCCCATTTATAAAGACAGTAGCTATGTTTCTAAACAAACCATCCGTTTTGAACAAATCTTTTGAATGAATGAGTCAATGAATCACTTATTAAGACAGGGACTTCCTGCCACCTATTGGTGTTTTTATTTTCATATTTATTTAGCCATGACAAGCTTAAACCAACCAAGGTACTATCTCAGAAATACACACCGCAAAATATGGTCTAATATCAGATATCTGTTACATGTTGATCTGTTTTAGTTTAGTTTTCTATGTCTCCGTCACCCTACCTAGTTTGTTTCCATGATTATTAGTTAATTAGCTCCACACCTGTTTCTGTTTCTCCTTGATTGTGTTTAATATTTAAAGCCTGTGTTCTCCCCTGTTCCCTTGTCTGCTATCGTTTTGGATTTGTGTTTGGTTGTGCTCTTTTGCCTATGTGGATTATTAAAAGAACTCTTTTGATTATACTCCTTCGTCGTGCGCTTTGTTCAGCACTCCAGCACGTAACAGAATAGCAGACCAACAATTGATTAATTTAGTGGCGTTTTTCTTTCTGTTTATTTTGATTTTTTTCGGTCCCCTCCCGGAATGGAGTTCGTAGCCGTCCAGCTCCTGTGCCTGGAGCAGATGGACCGTTCGCTGGAAGACCATACCAGGGACTTTCTCGATCTGGCGTGCCTTACCCACTTCCCGGACCGCTCACTCTGTACTTTCTACATCACCAGTCTGAATGAGCGGTGTAAGGCACGCCTGCCAGCGAACGGTCCCAAGGAGAATTTTGCTGCTTGTGTGGAGTGGGTGCCGGAGAATAATGTATTTTTTTTTCTCCGTCTGCCCTGCCGAGGACAACTCCAGCCCCACTCCCGATCCAGAGCCCAGCCAGCCCTCACCATCTCGCTGCACGGAGTGTTCGCCAGAGCCCACCGCAGCCGCAGAGCCTGAGCTGGTCGCGATTAAAGAGCCGACACCACTTAAAGTGACAGAGCCTCTCATCGCCCCGGAGCCAGGACTCAGGAATGCGACTGACCAGGTGTGTGAGCCAGCAACACCGTGCGTCGTGGGAATTATAGTGGAGATCGAGGGAATGGAGGATAACCCCGCCCACACTCCCACCACTGAGGGTGAGCTGTTACTGGACTCTGAGCTTTTGGACTGTTTAACTGAGGAGGATTTCTGGCTTCTCCCTTTCCCGTTGCTCCCGCTCACCTCCCCATGCTCTCCAGAGTCCCTGCTGGTTCCGTCCAGCTCTCCAGAGTCCCTGCTGGTTCCGTCCAGCTCTCCAGAGTCCCTGCTGGTTCCGTCCAGCTCTCCAGAGCCCCAGCCCCTGCTGGTTCCGCTCAGTACTCCTTCCTCAGCCAGCTCCTCAATGAAAGTCTCAAGGAGGTTCACTCCCAACCTCCCACTCCCTCCTCCTCTGTATCAGCCAGCCAGTCCATCAGCCCTGCCTCTGCTGCCTCAGGAAAGCCCCTCAGCTCACCCTCAGCACGCCATGTCCGGTGGGTCGGTTGCGCTTCGGGACTTCCTATCACCAGCTACCTCAGGGTTGGAGGATCCCCAGTCTCCGCCTCCAGCCTTCGAGACCCGGACTCCACCTCGGCCCTCCGACCCATCGGCTCCACCTTGGCTCTTGGCTCCCTCGTCTCCACCGTGGCCCGTCATTCCACCAGCTCCACCGGGCTCCCTCGTCCCTCCGGCTCCGCCTTGGTCAGTCGTCCCCCTGCCTACTCCACGGGACTCCACTCTTCCAGCTCCGCCTCATCCCTCCGTCCCTCTGGCTCCGTCGGGCTCCTCCCTCCCTCCGGCTCCACCTTCATCCTCTGTCACTCCGGCTCCACCGCGTCATTCCGGATCCCCGCCTCCGCCTCACTCGCCTGAGCCGCTGGCTCCGCCTAGGCCCTCCGGATCCTCGGTGTCACCCAGGCTCTGCGGCTGCTCTGCTCCAACCTGGGCTCCTACTCCACCGGCGTCATCTCCGTCAGTCGGCCCCCTGGTGTCGGCGGTCCCATCTCCACCATGGCTCCTCCCGCCGTCGACTCCACCGTGGGCCGCCATCCTGGCTGGCCTCTGGACTTCCACCTGGCTCCTCCTGCTCCGGGCTCCTCCCTGGCTCCTCCCACCCTCCACTCCCCCTTGGACTTATTTTTTGGACTCTTTCTGTTTATGCCCCTTTCCCATTGCCTGCCCCTCTCCTGCTCCACGCCCACCTCCTGAACCCCCACCCTCCCTCCTCTGTTGGACTATGGTTTTTTGGCGCGAGGATGCGCCGTTCCGGGAGGGGGCGATATGTTACATTTTGATCTGTTTTAGTTTAGTTTTCTATGTCTCCGTCACCCTACCTAGTTTGTTTCCATGATTATTAGTTAATTAGCTCCACACCTGTTTCTGTTTCTCCTTGATTGTATTTAGTATTTAAAGCCTGTGTTCTCCCCTGTTCCCTTGTCTGCTATCATTTTGGATTTGTGTTTGGTTGTGCTCTTTTGCCTATGTGGATTATTAAAAGAACTCTTTTGATTATACTCCTTCGTGCGCTTTGTTCAGCACTCCAGCACGTAACAATATCATTATCAAAAAAAAAGAAGGGAAGAAAAAAAATCCCAAAAAACATTGAGATATAATTTTTGTCAATATCGCACACCCCTAACATAACCTAGCACCAACACTCTCCCTAGTTTTCATGTAAATGATATTGTAGTTTGTATGGGTAATATTACTGTAACTGTGAGCAAACTAAGGTTTAACAAATGGTAATTCGGCCCTCACAAGGGGACATTTTCTGGCCCTCAATCAAAAATTAATTTGACACCCCTTCATTCGATGCTGAATTAAAAGATCGCTGCCTAAAGACTGACTTTTGGGGGTAGGTATAAAAGTGTAAAAACCATAAATAAGCTTATTGAAGGCTGCTGGGTTGGATGTGGCTTGTGGGTTGTCTTTTGAGAGGCTTGGCTTTTGATCATGAACAATATATGAAATGGTGACCTGCAGCTGGAGGAACAGAGGCTTCGCGCAGCAGCAGGTGCTGAGCAGTTTAAACCGACTACATATACAATCTGATGATCTGAAAGAGCCATTGCATTATGAACGCAGTAAAAAGTTTAGGCTGTACAAAGCAGGTACTCATGTTAGGCCCACGGTCATAAAATAAACCTGACGGAAGCACTTGGTAGATGTGTGGATCTGTAGGTAATGATATTCATCTCTACACAAACACAAAGTCACCTTCAGCAGGCTTTTCTTTGTTACTGTAGTAACAACAGTGTAGTGCGTTAAATATTTACTATGTCTGAGCTCAATTTAAATTCATTGTAACTCATGTATGCCCACGACACATAGCCAGAGCTTTAGTCTAAGGCCAGAATAATCAGGAGTTAGGCTATTTTTATTTTGCCTTTGTTTGAGCCAATAAGCATTAATAGTGTATTTTAGAGTACGTCTTCTCATTTTTCTCATCAATAGAGACTTAGAAATCTAATTCACATCGCTCTCTAATGCTAGAAAGGAGTGGCTTTATAAAGATGCTTTTTCAGTCAAGTTTTGAAACAAATGTCTTTCTGTTACCAAGGCCACGTCGTGCAGCCAGCATGAGCTTGTGTTGGCCTTTATTGATGAGAAATCTGACAGGTACTTTCAGAACAATGAAATATTGAACTACATGCTACGTATGCATATTTTTATATGCACTGAAAACTTGTGAGTTTACAAGAGAGTATTATATACTGTTTCTATGCAGTGCACAGTAAAATCCCCAAATTATTGCAGTATTTATGTGATCATCTAATCAGTATCCAGTGGCAGTGTGACAATTAGGGCAGATCACACTCGTTTGAGCAACTTTGACAGTGTTGACATTAACAACGAACACTTTTGCATCGGCAGGCTTTGCGTCTTTGATGAGAGTCTGATGTTGGTGAAATGTCAAGCCGGAGAGGGTTTAAACACGTGGAGGGCACAGGTCAAACGCAGAAGTGCTTCATCTGAGCACGAGAGCCTCAATCCTCGCGGGGATCCGTAATCCAGGTAATGCCCTTATCTGTCCCCGACCATTTCTGATTAGTTCTCATCTGGGAAATCACACAGCGGCAGGATTAATGTCAGTCGGAATATCAGAATGGACTATGATACTTTTAGCTGTGTGCTATTTGTGGAGTTGTGACAGCTGACTGAAGGGTGACACACAGCAGCTACAATGAAAGCATGAAGACTTTCTTCAGATTCATACATTGTACAAATTTCAATGTTTTTTTGTCACCTAAAAACATCTACAGGTGATAATTTGCTTTATTTATATAATAATATAGTATGGTTAGCATTGTTTTACATTATTTCCATTGCAATTCCTATATTTTCATTACTGTGATGCATGGAAATTTCATTCTCATGACTGTAATGAGAAAAAATTGTATTTAAAAAAAGTAAATCAATTTTTTAAAAAAGTATTCATACATTATGTTAGTATTTATTTCACACTCTAGAAATACAGTATTTAGGCATACATTTATCTGTTTGAATTGCAATTGCTCTTTGCAGCGCAATATTTGACCGGAAGGGTAAAAATGACGGTATTTTCGTCAGTTATGGCTCGGTAACGCTAGAATTCTGCCAGCTTCAAATCAGACACAGAGATGAAATAGTGCGGTAAGACCACATTTATTTGAATGAATTATAGCATGTATTTCAATTAATTGTCGATTGAGAGAGAGAGAGAGAGAGAGAGAGAGAGATGACAGTTGTGTGTACCTGCTTGCTGCGTCTGCGCGTCTCTCTCTACAAACAATTACTTCAAAAACAGCGATTTTATCACCTCGTTGCTGGGGAATATAATGTAGCGATCTAGTATCTATCTGTTATTTTAGTAATAAAAATCACGTTGACAACAAGTTTATGTGTGTGTGAAGCACAATCTACGATCTCCGACCTCTCTCTCTCTCTCTCCGTGTGTGTGTGTGTGTGTGTGTGTGCGAGTGATGTGTATTGTTAGTGTGCATCAATTAAAGCAGCGCATTAATATGGAACGGTGATTAAACTGACCTGGAACTACCTGTGCAGTTAAACGAATTTAATCAACACCTGCCAGCCAATCAGAATCGAGTATTCAGACAGACCATGGAATAAATATATTTATGTGTGTGTGTGTGTGTGTTTTAAGTTTTGTGTAGTTGAATTGCCATTATAAAAATTTCCATTCCATTTGGACATATATGAGATTTTTATTGTTTTAAAATTAGATTCTAATGAAAATGACCTCTTGCAATTACATTACACAATAAAATAGAAATAAAACATCTGGATGCAGTACTGTAATGAGAATTTAGGGGGATCTGTGCTTAATTATCATGAAAAAATCAAGGTCCTAAAATAAGCTTCATTTCCATTTTTACATGTTCATTTGCATTATTTGGTCTTGATTCTGGCATTAAATCTGACCTAGTCGTGTGTTTGTGAGACCAGAACTGTTATATATCCGAACTAAATCTAAATTGGGTTGACTTGATGTTCTGAGGGTGAACTGAACATGAAACAGAACAGTAACCACACAAGCTGTTTAAAACAGAACACCTAGGGTAAGCAACAAACTTCAAAAACATAAATTACGTAACGAAGGAAAATAAAAAAAGCAAAGATGATGTTTTTGGAGACGCTGGTTACCGAAGAGGGTAACCTGTGAAGAAGGGCTTGTGCGGAAGGGAGGATATGACATTCAGGTTTCATTATTTAATGAGAGTTGTTGAGCTGAAAGGGCTTTTGTCAGTAGTTTTTCATGGAACAGGATTGTTGAGCGCAGACTCGGTGTGCCTGGAAGAGGTCATCCTCCTGTTCCACATTCTCTCTGACTGTAATTACAGAGAAACACATGTTAGCTGGCCACATTTTCACTCCCAGATCTTTGTTTGAGGGCAGAACCGAAACTGTAGCATTTTAATTTGCTCCCACAACTGTGAAACTTGCCCTTTTCCAAATGGATACAGAACTGTGTGTGCTAATTACTAGTTCATACTCGGCTACTCTCAGCTTCAACACAACCTCTAGGCAACAGCGAGAACTTGTGCTCCTTCTCCATGCTGTAAAGTCCCGCTTAGGGAATGCATAATGAAGCAAAATTATAATTAAAACTGTGGCCATGATTTTTACAGCGTTTCAAATAAGACTGTAGTTTTAGATTTTTAACCTCACCATATGTGCACAATGTAGTGTGAATATCATATTTTATTTATCATTATTTTAATCACAGATAAAGTACCAAATATGCTGTGTCCTTTGTGGTTCAGATAACAGCAGATATAAAATTGTTCAATGGCACCTGAGAGGAAAAAACATTTTATCATTTATTTATTTTTGTTAAGTATTCTTTGAATAGACCCTTGGGATTCTTTAAAAAAAGAGTACTTACGGAAATAATATACTTTAAAATATATGCAAGTATGGGTTACAGTTTATTTTAAGGTTGTTACCATGTAATTATACATTTAAGTACTGAGTAATATTAAATAACAACATGTACTTACTATAGGGTTAGGTTTAGGATTAGTATGGTAAGTACATGTAACATGTGTAACAAGGACACCTTAAAATAAAGTGTTACCCAAGTATGAACTTAAAATAATGGTTTTGGACAATTGCGATGATAAATGAACATGTATTATAATTTAAAATTATATTAAATGCAATTAGCATAATTTAGAGTGCTGTCTGACACTTAAGTAGGACTTAAGTACATGATTTATGATAAACTAAAATGTACACTTTAGAAATGATACTTTAGTCTTTCTACTTCAAATTTTCAGTTTAATTCATTGTTACTTGCCATTTCTTTGTAAGTAATTGTGAAATTTACTAGCGATTTCTGAGTGAAAACTGTTTCTACATCGTTTTTAATGTAATTTCTATGGAAGCCCATTACTGTCAAAAAAAAGGTAATTGCGACTTTTTTCACAATTCTGACTTTTTTCTCACAATTGCAAGTTCACATCTCGCAATTCGGACATTTTTCTCTGAATTGCGTGATACGAACTCGCATGGGACATAAAATCATGTCTGCGGGACATAAAATCAGAATTGTGGGATATAAACTCGCAATTCTGATAAAAAAGTCACAATTGCGAGATATATTTTTTGCAGAATAGAATACAAATCTGATTTTATTTCTTGCAGTTTCGAGTTTATATCTCGCAATTCTGACTTTATAACTCTCAATTGTGAGTTTATATCATGCAATTCTGAGAAGAAAAAAAAACTGAATTGTGAGATATAAACTCGCAATTCAGAGAAAATATCAGTCTTTTTTCCCCTCAGAACTTTATAAATTGCAGTTGTGAGTTTATATCACAATTGGGAGAAAAAAAAAATTGCAATTATTTTTTAGTGGCGGAAACATGCTTCCATACATTTCTATTGAAACTTGTATGCCATGTATTTAAATATATTTGTAATTACATTTAAATGCAATACCAAAACACTACAGTTAAAATTATAATCAAGTACTGTTTTAAGTGTACTTTAAGTGTGTTATAAAACAGTCACAACAGTGTTTTTCTTTAAGTGTACTTTTATTTCATTAATATTACCTACAAGCTTTTTAAAAATATACTTTTAAGATTTGAAGTACACTACAAGTGCATATTTAATACAATTAAGCACTCAGTTTCAATAAGCATAAACCTGGCCAGTATTTGCACAGTTTGAGAAACTCTCAAGATCTCTTCTGAACCACTTAAAGAGACACTTCTCAGTAACGTGTGATTAATGGGGTTGTTTACTCAGGAGAAATTTCTGAGATTAATGAGACGCAAGCATTAATAAGACTCTCCATTTAACATCATTTATGGGAGAAAAACTGAGATAATATAAAACATCTCATTTGTGATGTTTCTTTCCTATGGGGCGGCTGCAGCTGAACCCAACAATAGCGCTGTCAGATACTCACGACGCTTCATCCGTATCTTCCTCCTGTCATTTGTTTTGTATTGTATGTGTAATTCTGCCATAGTTAAAGCACTAAAGCAATTACACAGTGACGCCTTGGGAAAAAGAAACCCATGAATTAACGCCAGTGACAACCCCGAGAGTGCAAATTAAAACAGAGAGCCCTGGAAAAGCACGACCTACATTGCTCTGCTCATAATCCGCAGATTTTTTCATTTCCACCTGGCGGCTTGCCAGGATGAGGATTTTGCAGCTGTTGGAAGCAATTTGATCCAAAACAGAGGACCGGAAAAAACTGCCATTTATGTCTATTCAAGGCTTCTGTTGAAGCAAACAAAACAGCACAGCATCTCACTTCCATTATGAGAAGAAAATCAACACAATGCTTTCCCAGAAAACCCATCTTCTGTGCGATCTGAGAAGTGATGCGTCAGATAACAAGCAGAGTCTAGACATGTCCAGAATAGAGACACGCACGTGGTCTACAAGACAGTCTTAAAAGCACACTCATTCACTAAGAGTTCAAGGACATCAGAGGTGCAACATAGAAAGGGTTTGAACCCACAACCTACTGTGTGAGGTTTTATCCAAAACACCTGCAGCTGTGCCAAATGTCAAAGAGACATGGCAGTTTGAGACCAGGCACGTGACTTTAGGACAAAAACCTGGAAAGTTATAAGATGGTTTATCTGTTTTTTGAAATGTATTTCTAAAGATAAATGGACTGTGTCAGACGTCTCAATAAAATTATTGCAGGGCTTTCAAAGGCTCCCACTGCAGAGGAAAGACAATAGGGGAAAAACAAGATGCAGCAGTGCAGCATCTACAGCTTTGAATAGACACTGATATTTCTATTATAATGAATTGAATGGAATATTGCATTAATGTGTCCATTTGACCTTGTTAGTGTTCAACCATATCGCCCTAGTTTCAACCCCTACTCATGATGATAATAAAACGAGTAGACAATTAATTACAAGCTCAGACTGACAGGTTAGCAGCAATCATGCAGAGATGGATTTTTTGTTCCATTTCTAAAACAAAGACATTTTATTTACTTATGAAAAGACCAATGATTCATTAGTAGATTTGTCCCTTTCTGGCTAAGCCACAGAAAGTATCCTTTGGTTTAGGCAAAAAGGGATACACATACACTACCTTTCAAAAGTTTGAGCTCAGTGACAATTTTCTTTCAAAGAAATTAATACTTTTATTCAGCAAGGATGCATTAAATCAGTTTAAATGTGTCAGAAAAGACATTTATAATTATATTTCTTTTAAACTTTTAATTGATCCAAAAAAAAAAATCCTGAATAACAAATTATATCACAGGTTAAATATCAAATATTTTAGAAATATTTTTAATATAAAAGTTTTAAGCAGCACAACTGTTTTCAACACTGATAATTCTAAGAAAAGTTTCTTGAGCATCAAATCAGCATATTAGAGTGATTTCTGAAGGATCATGTGACACTGAAGACTGGAGTAATGATGCTGGAAATTCAGCTTTGCCCTCATAGGAATAAATTACATTTTAAAATATATTACAGTTTTAAATTAAAATAATATTTTAAAATATTACTATTTGTAAAGCATTTTTGATGAAATAAATGCAGTATTGCTGACTATACAGTCAAACCAAAATTATTCAGACACCAGATATAATTTTTGAGGAATTATTATTTTTTTTTTTTACAAGTGGGTGCAGGACACTATAGTTCATTTATGTAAGTGAGGATAGCAAAATAAAGTAAACTATGATGTATTATTCTTTGTACAGTGGACTACCAGTAAAATGGACCAAAAATTGGATTTGACACTTTGACCTGACAATGTTTTGTTACATACATTTCTATCAAAGTTATCTGACATTATCAAGATGAATTTGCTCTGACACAGTTTAACTCTTGAGTTCTTGTCATATTTTATTACCATTTTCTAAACTATAGCGAACGAACTGTGATAATGTGAGAAATGTTGAAGGTGTCTGAATACATTTTGGTTTGACTGTAAAAGACTTCTTTCAACAAAAATCTCAAACAAAAATCTTACCAATCCCAAACTTTTTAAAAGTAGTGTAAATAGTATCTATATTAGGCAAAAAATGGAAAATAATAAAATGCTTTAATGCCTGATATGAGAGGTTTAATATGCATTTAATGATGTGGGGTATTTCATAAAGTATTAAAAGAAGTTGATAGTGAACACAGAAGAGGGTGAAGAGGACCCTAACGAAGAGGGTGAACTCCAAAGAAACTGACTCAAGTGTGTAGCAACTGTAAAAGACTCAATTACTCCCTGAGGCAGAACTCTTGATGTGTGGTTTTCAGAATCATTTATTGGGTGAAGAAGGACATTCAACCATTCCTCCATGCTGAACAACATCCCCAGGTTGCTCTGTATACGAGGAAAGAGAGATTTCACATTAAACCCATTTTTTGGTCTATTATTTTCCTCGCTCTTGCCATTTCACGCCATGGTCTGACATTAGGGGTTGAATCCTTGAAAAACCCAGAAAGCACAGTCGGTGCTCAGAAAAGGCCATTCATTTTGGACAAAAATATCATGTTACATTCTGAACAAAATCAGGTCAGATTATAAACAAGTAAACATTTTGCCCTAATGCTGCCTTCAAGTCCAACGTGTGTTTGTTTGGAAATCATAAATGATTTGGTCAGAATAACACGGACGCATAGATTCTTTAATTCACAAATTCAGAGGTTCCCATTGGCCGTTACGACACTGTAGTTTAACATACAGTATGCTGATTTCAACAGGACCTGAAGGCAGCATAACAGATCAAAATGCATTTACATACGAGATTTTTGTTCCTCTAGGTACATTTATGACACAAAATAGCAGTAGATTACATTCAAATGAAAGAAACTGAGTATTCAAAAGAGTTTTATCTCATTCCAGTGCATTTCGGTAGAGCGGTAGAGCTCTTGTAGCCCAAATACAAACACGTGTCGACAAGGGAAACACACTAATGCATTATTAGTGTCTATTGTGTCAGAACGCTGCACCACAGTAAATTTCACAGACTTTCATCTGGCCTTTGTGCACAAGTGAAATGAAAACATCCATGTAACACAGCGAGACGGAGTGAGAGCGACAGGCTCGGCGGTGCATTTAGACGTGAAAACACAGAAACGATGGCGAGGACCACATTTACATAAAGTGTCCTATACATTGCACTGCTCTACTTCAACACAAATGTACGATTTGAAGTCGTCTAAATAGATCAAGCACAAATAAAATCAGAAAGCACACAAGTGAATCTCATGAAAACATCTCCAGGTCTGTTTTAGGGAGGCTGTCCTCCTCCAAATAACGACCCTATAGGTCGTTTGTGCAAGCACCTTATTACAACCTATATTTACATTTTAAAGCGCCCTTTAGCGAGCGTAGAAATATAAACAGTGTCGTGTTGCGTCTGTCGTCATTAAATGACGTATGACTGTCATCAAAATGCGTGTTCATTTAAATGCAACGTGTGGACTTTTCACACGGTCCAACCCGATCTCAAGGTAATTCGTACGTATTTTACTAGGAAACTAATTTGAACGAATTTGGACGAATGACCACACCTAACCCCGCCCCTAAACCTACCCTCACAAAAATCGTACAAAATCATGATTTATAGTGCATATACATTTTATGAGCACATGCATTCTCTGGGATCGAATCACACGATTGCAGATCGTCATATAACGCAATGCTCTACCAACTGAGCTACACGAAACACAAATTATGATACACATAAAAGAGTACAAAGCATTAATATGAAAGTGTCCTGTTGCTCCGATGGGTTGTATTTCGGGGATTTTGATAAACGACCTATACGGGAGTGTTGGTTGGAGGACGTTGTTATTTTTACAATAATTTTTGATAATTTTGGAGTTCTCAAGGTTGATTCTCGTTATTGTAATGACAGCAATACTGTTTTATTTCAGTTAAATTACAGTAAAACAATATTTACGTAAAAAAAGCAATTAAGGCAGTACTACACATACTACCAGGACTAACACTTCACAATAAAAATATATATATTGCATCACGCTAATGAGAATCTGTCGGAAATGTGCTTTTTAATTTGAATGAAAATAATGTTACAACGCATTTTCTTATGCAAAATATAACTTCTCTTTTTTCCCCTTTTGATTTGGAGGGAGATATGACCTAGGCATATTTTTGACAGGTTTTGTGAGATTCACCCATTTGTAGCATCAAACTGTCAGATAAATCAAACTTCCTGATGTTGCTCTTAAACAACGTCAACCTCATTAGTGCCTATCAATATTTCAGTTTCATCTCAGCAAAAAAAAATATATTTTTTGTTTCAATAAAACATTATTAAAAAAGTATAGCACACATTCCCTGTCAAGTTCTCACAGTTAATCTCATAACACCATGCTCTGCTCATGTCAAAATCCTTCATAAACGTTTCAAAGACACCACAATTTGGGATTCACAAACCGAATGATATCAAACTAGCTTGAGGAGGTGAACCGCTGCAGCCAGAGTGTCCTGTCCCGTCCCGCAGCCAGACCTTCCCCTGGGAGCTTCTGAGAGCTGCAGGTCAGTCCTTGGCAACTTTGCTACTTTAAGGTTTCTGGATGTCAGATCTGCTCGAGATGGCAGCTGGTGAGGGACAGCGATATTAAAGAAGATTTTTAAAATGTGAAAGTTCCCTCCACTAATCTCTGGATCACAGACATAAAGACACTTCTGTCTGAATGCCTCTCCATATGTGCAACGTCACAGACTAGCTCATTCATTAATGTTTGATAAAGCTCATGTTGAAACTTTGCAGTTGAATTTTTTCAGGGGTTTGAAGGGCATCGGCCTATACACAACATGACAAAAGCTCAAAGCGAAAATGGCAAAAAAATCCATCTTTTACTGCAGTTCTTAAAATACCCATGAGTTTGTGGAGAGAAGCTGTTTTTGAAGGACGCAACACAGAGAAAAGCATATATAATAACAACAAGAAAGTTTTGCCTCAGCCGGAGCTGCAAATACTCTTTTTTGACCTTGAATGTGCAGACTTTTTTTTTTTTTTTTTTTACTAAATTTTTTAATTAATCACAGTCATTTTAGTTATTGGTCAGGCTGACAGCAAAGTCTCAACAAACATAAAGCAGAATAGAGGACGAAATAATCCATCATGTGAAAACATGTAAACGTGTTTCTTTTGAACTGTCTTTGTAAGTTCCCAGAGCAGTATTGGGACGTGGGTTACCTCTACATTGAGAATGCTTCCAAACTGACAGACGTGTCCTTAGGAATCAAAGAGACGGTCTTCACAAATCTCCAGTGCTGCTTTTGTGGCACCGCCAAATACCTCCACGTTGGCATCGACCCACGGCACCACGTTGCCAGGCATGTAGGCTGAGCAGTTGGCCATAGCAGAGATGTCTATAGGACGCAGGACTCTGTCCCACATGTTGAAGTGGCTTAACTCTCCTACGAAAGCTTGAGTGGCATCAAATCTCCCACCTACGATGTCCTGTGGAATAACAGCACACGTCACTAAACTAGGGATGGGTCATGACAAGTTGATGGCTGACTAGATAGTTGACTATAACCATTTAAAAGTTTAGAGTTGGTAAGATCTTTTTTATATAATTGTATGTGTCTTACATTTACCAAGGCTGCATTTTTTGAAAATAAAAAAATACAGTAAAAACAGCAATATTATAAAATATTATTACAATTTAAAATAACTCTTTTCTTTTTGAATATATCTTAAAATTTAATTTATTCCTGTGAATTAAAGCTGAATTTTCAGCATCATTACTCCAGTCTTCAGTGTCACATGGTCCTTCAGAAATCATTCTAATATGCTGATTTACTGCTCAGGAAACAATTCTTATTATAATCAATGTTGAAAACCTATCTGGGCTGTGTTTCCCAAAAGCATCGTAAGCCTAAGTTGATCATAGCTCCATTGGTTCAATGGGTCTACGATGTACTTAAGCTTACGATGCTTTCGGGAAATGGAGCTTTGGTCTCATGACGAAAACGTACATCTGGGAACTTTTTTGCAAGACACGAAATACGTACCAATAAGTACATATCACTGCATTTTCCAACAGAAATGAACACTGGAGTAAATACAAAACATCGAGCACTTGTAATCATTTTTGTACACAGTTATGATTACAGCTCCACATGTTTCGCTTTCCGGACGTAACAAGCTTTGCTCAGTAGCTCAGCCGGCACAGAAATGGACTTAGGATGTGGAATCCTTGGGTATGAATCCCATCAAAAACATGACTAACGATGAAAGAACTGAAAGATGAGAGATCAAAAAACAAGCTAAAACGGCATGCTTACAATTATTTTTTTGCGTCACATTCGCTTCTGTTCATACTATCGGGTAGGTTTAGGTGTAGTGCAGATGGTACGTTATTTTAAAACGTCACGGAGCATTAGACTTATAGCGCCACTCAACGGACATTTCAAGTCAGAACTGCAGTGACACCTACAAAACCAACGTCACATAAAACATACCATATGCACTTTCATCTGTTTTGGGGAAAACAAACCGGAACACTCTTTAGCGCCACCCAGTGGACATTTCACATCGAATATGTCACGAAATGTACATGGTGGTGGGTATTTCACATCTTGTGAAAAAGTTTCCACAGATACGTTTTCATCATGAGACCAAGTTGTTGAAAACAATTGTGCTGCTTCATAATGTTTGTGAAAACCACGACTATTTGATGAATGGAAAATTCGTAAGAACAGCATTTATTTGAATGCTGAAAAATAAATATTTTGTAACATTATAAGTATTCACTTTTGATCAATTTAATGCTGAATAAAACTAGGGATGTGCGCTACGACTAATTTGACTGTCGTTTAAATGGAAGTTTTGTATCCGACTAGTCGACTAGTCTAAAAGCTAGAAACCCCCAAAAAATGGCAAAAGAAAAAAACTGTGCGTGTGTCTATATAACAGCCTACAGTTGAAATACTTAATCTTTGAATCACACTGTCAAATCCCTCAATGAATTCTGCTAAAATAAGTCACGATTATGCCGTATGCTTGCCTCGTGTTATCATCATTTAATTTTAGGCGGACGTTAAACAGAAAAAAAGGAAGAACATACACCCAACATAAACAGCTTATTTATTCCGATCGGCTGGAGCAATGCAACCAATAGACTGACAGAATTCTTCATTTTCATATAACGTTAGCCAACATATTAAAACACATATTAAAACAAAAGTCAAAAACAATAGGAAAGTTTATCAAGGAATAGCATTAAAACGGCTTTTAAAAATGTACTTCATGTTGGCTATATTGTCTAAAAACAAAACCATGCTCGTTTCACTTACTCAGACCATGCGCATTTGTTCAGTGAATTTAACATGTTAACGTGGTCTGGCGAAAGACGGGACTAGAGGCGATTCTGCACTTGAAAAAAAACCGCGCTCGGCAGGAACTGAAGTCACAGGCACGCAGAGAGATAACTACAAGCAAGCAGACAGTTTCGAAAAGAGCCTGGAAATCCCGCAGCACCACCGAAGTGGGTCTTCGTTTAGAGGAATAGACGGCGCGGATGGGATCGCGGACCGCAGCGGCGGGTTGTAGTAAGACATGATTGACATTTGCTGGCTTTGGCTAGCCTCCAAGCTAACACATACGTGCCTGTATTGAATATGATTACGCATCGCTCAAGTAAAGTTATTGTAAGCTAATTTGACATTACACAGTTTACACACAACTTTTCCGTTTCCTTCTAATTCAAAATAATCCCACACCTTGGTTAGTCTTTCATGGGTCATTTGATTTTCTGAATGACATGAGTAACAGCAATAAATCGAAAAAAATGTTCGCCCAGGATACGCTCTAAAAAATGTAAAGATATATTTAAGTTATTTTTTTTTGATATGTATTTTTTGCTGTTTTATTTTAACTTGTTATTTAAAATGTTTTAAATGTAACGTTAAAATGATGGTAATTTGAATGATAAAATCATGTTTTTTTCTCTCTCGTGTAATTGACTATTGTTTTCAGTGTCGACTAGTAGGAGCTGTACCGTTTAGTCGACTAGTCCCGCACATCCCTAAATAAAACTACCAAAAAAAAAGAAAAAAGAAATCTTAATCCCAAACTTATGAATAGTAGTGCTGACAGACAGTACTGTCCTTTATCTGTGAAACATTTTATACGTCAGCTTTTTTTTTTTGCACTTTATTTACAATGCACTTACCTAAGAAAGTACTGGGTAATAAGTACATGGGTTAAGGTTAGATTTAGGGTTAGGTTCAGAGTAAGTACCTAGTTACTGTAAATCACTATAATAAATACATAGCATGTACATGTGAAACAGGACTGTAATTTTCTTTTCTTTTCTTCCATATCTCCTTTAAAGCACTGCATCTAAAGTCATACAGATTCAGACAGAAGCCATTGTGTTTCTGAGTGTCCTGTCATGAGGATTGTATTTTTAATTTGATCACAGTCTTATGTTGAACCCTTAGAAACCAAGATCCTCTAAATATTAATCAACTAATTGTTCAGACAAAGTACAAACTGTATTACTAGCTCACTTTGAAAATACAGTATGTAGCTTTACACATTTCTAAAATCTCTGACTATCAGTGTTTTGAAAAACTCAGCGAACTGAGACACTGCTCTGATCCAAACCCTAATGAGCCGTCTTGCTGTCTGCTTCGGCTTACAGTATGTAACCTTCTAATGCTAACTGATGGAAGCTCACAGGAGACTACACTAAAATCCTCTTCATGGGAAATTCTGCTGAGACCTGAAGTTAGTTAATCTGTCTACATACTTTGTAGTTAGTTGGCTGAATAAAAACACATTCGGTGTGATTCTACAGACATCTGATATTCCTTTAATGCCAGTCAGCCCAGCATCAGCCAAATCCATGGGTTGAGCCTGCTGGGTAAGGAAGCTAAGTTGATATTACCCACCTTGGGTTGATAATCATTCATAATCAGTAACCCAGTGGTGCTGGTTTGGGAATGCGGCATGAATAAGATCATGCATATTACACGAATATTACACAAGTTCAGACGGTTCTTTGAGTGTCAAGACATTTGTCTATCTGTTTTTGTGGCACTCGTGAGAGGAATGCGTTTGTTAAATATACAAAAACTAACTGAAGCAGAGAAAAGAGAGGATTTTGAGGAATGTATTGTTTTAAAACTGCAGTGTTTTTTCTTGCATCAAAACCAGTTGTGTGTAAGAGTTAGTGACCGGGAACTAAAACAGCCAGAATGGTGCTTGAGAGGAGTGATTTAAAATGCTTTAAATGCAGACAGTAAAATCTTGTTGATTTGCTATAATACATAGCCTTTTCATTTTTTCTAAATTCCAGTGTTTATTACATGTTTTCAATCTGTGCGTTTCTTGGCGGCACTTAGCACCTTATGCTTTGGCCATAGTGGGTCTATTTTTGTTGGCAGGGAATCAAAAATATACAAAATAACTGCATATTTTAGAGTTTGTAACTAGTAGAGTATGAGAATAGTAATGCCAAGGACGTAGGTTCAATCCTCAGGGAACTGATTAAAATTCATACCCTGTATGCACTGCCAAAAGCAGTAAAAGCATTACTAATGAAGTTGATGAATTCTGTGATGTTTTGTGGAATTAGTTCTAAAACAATCCATCTGTTTAATAAAATTACAGAAATGTGTATGATAATATCAACATATCAAACATCAAAATGAACTCTGCATATAAGCTAACTGTCAATCCCTTAGAGCAATGAAGTTAAATTAGGGTTCTTTGTTGGCATTGCTGGTTCCATGAAGAGCCTTCAACATCCATGGAACTTTTCCATTGCACAAAGGTTCTTTACATTATTAAAATGTTCTTCACACTAAGAAAAATGGTTCACTTTTCACTGTAAGGTTCTTTGGGCAACCCAAAGTGGTTCTTCTATGGCATCACTACCTTTTGAAAAACCACCTTTTGGAAGCTTTATTTTTAAGAGTATTTTAAATAAATATGTAGCTTACAACACAAGCATATTAATTTTTAAAAGTTAAAGAGTTCCAGTTTTACTGCACAACAGGAATGGCCCAGGGGTTTAAAAGACAATTAATATTCAAAGGGATCATTGCTTTAACTGCACTGACACTATTGGATGAGAACAAAATTTAAACTCAACTGACACTAACTTTGCAACATCAACGCTGTTATTGAACTGAATTGAATCAACGCTGAACTGAATAATGAGCTGAATAATGACACTATTATTTTCTGTAGAGCTGCGTTACACCTGAAATTGAATTTGTTTCATAATTGATGAATTACACAACAGTAACCCTGTTATATTTTCCTGCTTATTAATGTGAAGCCGCTTTGAAACAATCTGTATTGTATAAAGCGCTATATAAATAAATATGACTTGACTAAGAGCTACTATTCTATCACTTCTTGCAATTTAGGTCACAGATTGTGCTTTTTCATATGTGAATGCACTCAGTGATCAAAGTAGCTCAGTCTAGGTGACCAGCAGATTATGTGTCACACGTGGACTTTGTGTGTCACATGTAACATTTCTCTCAAGAAGTCCCTGAGCTCTCAGTGCTGCTGAGAGGTGACGTCTTCTCATCATCGCGTGTGAAGACTTATTATTATCGTTGCATGGCTTCCTCATAAGGGATCAGCTCTTTTACGTCCTCTCTCTCACCCTCATGTACTCACCTGTTCTTGGCCCAGGATAATGACTCCACCAGGTTTAATTGGGTGCCAGGGGGCCAAGTTCTCTCCAGTCCCTAGTCTCTCTCCATCCTGATAGGCCTCCCAGAAGCCGTCTCTGGTTGTCCAGGTGATGCAGATGTGATGCCAGCGGCCGTCACTCACGGAGAGAGGAAGCTGAGCTACCTGTGACAGGAAGGACCAAACCGTAGGGGGTTATTACTGTGGAAGCTGATGCTAAAAAGTGCATATTTAAGAGGAAGTAACTGCTTTCACAATCATTATTCAGTAGATGTACGCCGGTTTCCTCCATTGTGTCTCTACAGACACAATCCTGAAATGCCTCACCGTAACTCACTTCCCATCAAAGAATATAACTAGATTTGCTGAAGGAAATGTAAGTGTGCTAGTCGATGTCACAATGCTAAGGTGTTTTGAGCTGTCTATATAATGTTCTGATCCCTAGTCTGATTGCTTAGAACTGTAATATCACACCTCAAGCTGCACAATCTGAGGTGACACTCATGTCTGTAGCCCAACAGGATGTTATGCACCAAATTTAATACTCAAGAGAGGGGTTTTTTAAGTGAAAGAAATCGTTTTTCAGCATTTTTTCACTGGCAAAATCGAGTCATTTCAACACTAATCCATGTGATTTGGAGTTTTATGTGAGGATGAAAAATTTCCCCACAGATTTTACAATGTTAGTCATTTGAATTTGCTGTTTTGACCGACAGAAAGCTGCTTGGTTTGGAAATGACTTCTGTGTAAGCTGCACTGAACCATCAGGGCCCTCTAGGCCCTCACTTTTAAATATTATTTTTTTAAAAAGGCATAATTTCTCATTTAATTTAATGAATTCATAATTTGACAATCATCATCTAAATAAAATAAATACAATTTCTGTGGAAATAATCTCTTCAAATCTGCCTATTCAGTGAATGGGCTAATGAGCGCCGCCCATTTTCTCCATATTTGAATGTTTCCGCCTAGCGTTTGCCGCTCTGTGATTGGTGGTCCAGCTGTGAAATTACAGAGGGGCCACGCAAGCAATAGTAAATCAATGGGAGCGTAATTTCAAGTGACAGAAAAACTGACCAATCATATCTTTCCACTAAATGGGCAGGCCGATAAACTAACCAGCTATTCTTTTTTTTTCTTTTTTTTACTAACCAGCTATTCACATCACGATGGAAGCCGGAAATAACGTAAGTGAGGACATTTACTGGGCCGCTGTGCCGATAATAATACTGTTTATTATAAAATCATGCTTGTTTGTCATAAAATATATATGGCTAATTTGTTTAGCTGTGAGCGCTGTCATGATGTGCTGGCTTAACTTACGTTAAACACACATTACATTTGTTGTGCACAGAACAATTGTGTGATGATGCATTTGTAATGAGGTTTTTCATTTGACTTATATTTAGCTATGTTTTATTTTGGTGATATCAGTCACTCTCGCTGTGCTGTTTTCTTGTTGCGTTTCTGAAAGTTGGTCGCACACTGCGTCGCGTCTAGATCAAATGTATTGCACACCAGACGCGTTGCATTCAGTTCAAGACGGCAGTCCAAAACCTTTAATCTATCCTCCAAACAGATAAAAGTTCACTTAAACAGTGAGCAAGTGGTGTCAATGAGTTTAAAGTTCGGTGATTGAAAAAAGTACGATCTATTGCAGTCTGTAGTATAGGCGTTCCTCCTCCTTATATGAAGCACAGGCATTATTAGTAAAAATGTTAAGATAAATGAAAGACATATTATTCATTATATACATTAAAAAATAATTTGGGACAAATATAATTTAATTTAATGGAAAACTATGTGAGTGGCACTCTGTAGGATTGTAAAAAGGTGCCCAGAGTCGCAGCTGGGATCCGCGGACAGTCGCCGGTGTCCGTACACTCATGTGTTTGAATATTAAAAAGTGGTGGGGTGCAGCACTGTGCTTCTCGTCCGGTGTGTGACCGCCTTAAGACTGGATTAGGAATTATCAAAGATGACTTTTAGAAGATGACACTGTAAAATAGGCTGGTAGTTTCTTTTTTTTTTCCCCCGATGAGGGTAGAGGGAGAGGGCCTAGGATCAAGAGGCACGGTTTGCTACTGTCAAACATCGACTGCTGAAAACAGGCAATAGACCGCTTCTGGCCAAAATATGAGTCCATAATCCATAATGATGCTTCCTCCAGTGAAAAAAAACAACATTTCCTGTTGTCCTCTCACATCAAAATCCATCAACATGTTTTAGCTTGTAAACGGTGCTTGATCTGTGCACATTTCTCTTCTGATTTAGACAAAAGACGACTTTTTCACTGGAGAAAGCAATATTATGGATAGAGGACTTATATTTTGGCCAGAAGCAATGGTTTGAAGTTAAAAACGTCTTAATGATGGATTTGTTTCTTACAAATCTGCAGCTTTTCACTTCACAAGATGGCCACGTACACACTGCAGCTAAATTTGGTTGTCAGTTCATCTTTTACTCCTTAATCACCTTCTGTACACACATAATTCACTAAAATACGGGAGTGACAACCGCATTAACTCCCGAAAAATACAAGAGTGATAACCACATTTACAGAAATTCTACGCAGTGCGTAACTGAACTGAACAACTAGTTGTTAATGACGTATTTAAACGTCTTCGTTTGTATGTGAGATGCAAAAAATAACCGTGAAAGAAGTCTTAACCCTAGCATATTTTGATACGGGGCTAGTTGCACTCACGAGCCCTGCCTGTGGTGAAGTGTCAATGTTGCCAGATCTTCATCGGAAAAAAACAACAACAAACAAGGACAAGCACAAAAACCACTAAAACACCCAAATGCTTTATGTTTTATAACACCAAAAAAACAAAACAAAAAAACATATATCTCATATCTGCAACAAACCACATTATTAACTCCTAGCCTTATTAAGTGCCTAGGCTTATGAGCTAGACCAAACAACATGACTAAAAGCGCTTGTAAATATGAGGACATGGCAACACTGCAAGACAGCGCTCTAAAGCAGCCTCCCGAGCATAAACAAAACACAGCACGTCTATCAGCACAGCAGTCGTTTAATTAAAATTGACGGACAAAAAGAGTCTATCCAAAGAATGGCAAGTAACACGGCTACATTTTATTCGCTCCCGCAAGACGCCAAAATATTGCTATGGTTACAAATGCGGGAGTGACTGCTGTTCCGTACACACATGGAACGATAATTTACGGGACTCACTCCTGCATTTAATTGCAGTTGTCACTCCTGAAACTTGCAGTGTGTACATGACCGATGTTAACTGATGGACTAGAATGGTGTGGATTACTTATGGATTATTGTGATGTTTTTTTATCAGCACCCATTCACTGCAGAGGATCCATTGGTAAGCAAGTGATGAAATGCAAAATTTCCTAAAATTTAATCAGTTTTCAGGAAATTTT
The DNA here is from genome assembly GCA_021397915.2 of Tor tambroides. Lineage (NCBI taxonomy): Eukaryota > Metazoa > Chordata > Actinopteri > Cypriniformes > Cyprinidae > Tor > Tor tambroides. Next base: position 45,556 of record JAFVLL020002317.1, on the reverse strand, counting down.
CATTTTGGGGTGAACTATTCCTTTAAGAACGGGTGGTCACGCTACACTTTGTTCCATTGACTTCCATTCATACACATGCAAATGGGGGAGATAGGAAACACAAGCTCATGCGAATTTTGCTGCTTTCCAAAGTTTAAGTTCGGTAAACTCTGACCTTCAAATTCGTATCACATCATCTTCACACATCATTGTGTGACCTCTTAGGGTTTGGATTGCAGTGTTGCAGTAAAGTGGAGTAGACAGTATATTTTTACATTTTCATTTGTGCTATGTTTTTAAAAAACACCTTAGAGTGTGACGTCATTTTACGATCGTTGCATTGTTTGTAGAAATTGTACATTCTCAACGTTTAGTGTGAGTGCAGCTTAAGGGAGGATATAAAGTGTCTCAATGAATCATCATAACATAAACTGCCCTCTATAAAGTCATATCTGACTCCCCACATACTTTAAAATAGTTTAATCTCCAAGCTAGACGCACATTGAGTTTGAAAACTACTGCACCTTGAGACTAGGCCTTTAATGCACTTAAGCTGAGCAGTATGCAGAACGTATGAAAACACCACATTCAGACAGAAGTAACGAAGCACTGAGGTGTGATGTATTCACTGGAGTGGGAAAAAGCACTGAAGACACACTCGACAGGTAATCACATTCAGCATGGCAGCTTCTCTCTCGATCCTCGTCACTTTCTTGTTCTTTCCAGGCTGACGTACACACTCACACAGGCATGTACACACTGTACATGTATAATGCATGTTGTGCAGGGCTGTGGGGCAAGATGCCTCTCTCAATAAGCAAGATCCCAAACTGACACTTCCTGAGTGAGGTATCAGGGGAATTAGCAGGGCAGCAGAGCTCATTCATTCTTTCCCATCTCTCGCTCTCTCAAGAACCTCAGGTTACACTCAACAAAAACCAGTGATGGAGCAATCTCCTCCACAGTGATCCACAGATACAGCATCCATGGTTACTGAGACATGCTAACCTCATTTACGGATGAGATATTGGAAGCTAATTTTCCCCAAAGAAAAGCAGCTCAGTTTCATATTCTTGATTTAGAACCACGAAGGACATATTTAATTCATTTATGTGTGCTTTAATACTAAACTTTAAAATCATCCAGGGCCTTGTGCAACAACAGCCTCTGAAAGCTAATCAATTAACTTTCGTTTTTATTAAAAGTGCATGTGGAAACCTTTCGTGGCGTTTTGTGTGTCTCACTGCAGCCAACATGAATTGCCAACATGCAATATTTTTAAGAAATGGGTTTGTCAAAGTTGTACAAAACAATCTAATTGAAAAATCTAATGTGCTGCTTATGTGCTGAAGTTTAACACCTTACATAAACTTTCTAGCTGTCAGAGAATATATAGGCGAGGTCAATATATCGGTCTATATTTTGCATTTTTAATTATCAGAATCAGTCGAAGTTTTTTCTTCAAATACTGTGAGAACATACACTGGTTTTATATCTCTAAGATATCAGCATAAGCCATTAAAAATACCTGTTCAGTCTACCACCATCTAATTATAGGTGCTCTGACTCAACCATTCAGCCTTTGGATTCAGGAAGCAGAGTTGGGTACTTTGCAATTATTTAGTTGATAATTCTGCAACTATGATGTTCTATTTTTCTATCTTCAGCCCTTTTTACATGTCCAGAATGTTTAATGTTAAAATTTTAACGTTAATCAAATGCCGAGTGATTTCATGCAGTGATTACCAGGGTGAGTGAAGACCATGTGATGTGCCTCCTGTCAGCTACTGTAGATGCAGTTAAATGATTAGTTCACTTCCAGAATGAAAATTTCCTGATAATTTACTCAACCCCATGTCATCCAAGATGTTCATGCCTTTCTTTCTTCAGTTGAAAAGAAATTAAGGTTTTTGAGGAAAACATTCCAGGATTTTTCTCCTTATAGTGGACTTCAATGGGGACCAACGTGTTGAAGGTCCAAATTGCAGTTTCAATGCAGCTTCAAAGGGCTCTGCACAATCCCAGCTGAGGAATAATGGTCATATCTAGTGAAACGATCAGTCATTTTCTTAAAAAAAATACAAATTTCTATACTTTTAACCACAAATGCTCGTCTTGCATGGTCGTCAACCCGTTGGCCACCATTTAAGCCCACTATATGGAGAAAAATCCTGGAATGTTTTCCTCAGAAACCTTAATTTCTTTTTGACTGAAGAAAGAAAGACATGAACATCTTGGATGACATGGGGGTGAGTAAATTATCAGGTAATTTTTATTCTCAAAGCGAACTAATCCTTTAATCCTTGTAATGAACAATTTTCCAATTTTATGTACGTCTCTGAGCTATGCATGGTAAAAGTTGTTGAAATTTTGTGTTGCATGTATGACAAATAGTGTACTTATGTGTGTGTGAGAGCATAGTAGTTGTCCTGAGCTGTGACAAATGAATTTTTTAAAAATTACAAATATTCAATGTAGCCTCTCAATTAACATAAGTTCAAGAAAACTACACAATAATTATACATTTGATACAATGCATGCTGTTTAAAATAGTTTTAGATGGAATTTAACATCTCACACCACATGGCAGTTTAATTAGTATGTGATCATCAAGCCCCTTCATGTAATTTGTATGAAAATAAAAATCAGGCTTTGAAAACCTTTTATTTGAGAAACCTTTGGGGACCGTTTAAAATGAACTACCATATTTTTCTATGAATCATATTTAGTGCTATTTTTAAAACAAAAGACACCTATGATATAACACCAGGTTTTTATTCATCGTCAACAATTATTAATTTAATGAGATTGTTATATATTCAATACTACAGAAAGCCGACATTGTTCCAAAGAAACACAATCAGTAAAAACACGTATAACTCATGAAGGCTCACCTTATCATTGACGAGGAGCTCCATGGGGCTGTTTCCCCACTCTATCAACACAATCTCATTGGCTTGTCCTGGGACGCCGTAAGAGAAGGGGGTTCCGATTCCAGGACTGGCGCTGGACTTGAGCCACATACACACAGTGAAGGCGTACATCTCTGGCAGACTCTTCTTGATGCGGCCATACAGGTAGTTAGTGCGCAGCGGCAGAGACACCTTAAAGTCCTCTGGAGATTTGAATGCACTGTTACCTGCGAAGAGAATCGAGGGAGAGTTTTGCATTGAAGGACAGGAAGATGCAAACTGCTGACCTGAGATTGTGTTAATTTGATTTCGGCAAACTGAATCTGTGTAAGGCTTTCAGGTTCAATTAATGAAATGAGCGATCCATGCAGGCTCATGTAATTGTCCTAATATGAAATGACATGCTGGGGCTATGTAAGGTGAAGTAATGATGTAGCTGCTGCTGATGCTTTGGCGTTAATCAGTCGCTTTGCAAAAGTGGCTCGATTTGTGCTAACACTGATCTGAATTCTGAATACAGCAGGACGATATGGCCATCCAGTGCTAACAGATGGGGTCTGCATAAATCCCATATCCAAAAAGGCCAAAAGAGCATTGCTATTGTAAATAGCAAGTTCATTTACATGCAGACATTCTCACACCAAACTAAAACTGCCACAGCCAACACATTCTGCCACAGTGGTACCTTTGTTTCATCCTAAAATATAAAAACGGCCCAATGCATTGAAGTTTATGCAGTGAAGCGTTAGCTAAAGGTTTCCCCTGATGCCGTGTTGAACGCTGGTCAAGCGTTCAAAGTTTCAGTGACCTTTCAAAGTGCAGCCAATGATTTACAAGCAATCTGCATGATGGATGCAATGCCTGCCTTTGCCATTACCATTCAAAATTTTGGGGCCACTAAGATTTTTCTTGAAGAAATGAATACTTTGATTCCTTAATGAAGCATTAAATTGAGTAAAAGTGACAGTAAAGACATTTATAATGTTACAAAAATCTATTTCATATAAATGCTGTTCTTTTGAACTTTTTTCTTCATCAAAGAATCCTGAAAAAATAACGTATCACGGTTTCCACAAAATTATGAAGCACAAATGTTTTTAAAATTGATAATAAGAAATGTTTTTTGAGCAGCATTAGAATGATTTCTGAAGGATCATGTGACACTGAAGACTGGAGAGTAATGATGCTGAAAATCCAGCTTTGCATCCCAGGAATAAAAATAGAAAACTATTTATTCATTTTTCATTTTAAAATGAAATAATATTTCACAATATTACTGTATTTTTAATCAAATAAATGCATTCTTGGGGAGCAAAAAAGACGTCTTTCAAAACCATTACAAACTCTTTCCAACTTCAAAGTGTTGAAGGATATTTATTTAATTATTTATTTATTGTTTGTTTTATTGTTTTCTTTTCAATACCTTCTCATCCTTTGTTTGCTGTCATGCCCTGTTTGTTTAGTATGCTTTCCCCTCAAGGACTGCTTTTGTTCTGTGATATATCAAAACAATCGGCAGGACTTTTTTTCTCTTTTAAGCTCAAATGCATATTTTCGCTGTGAATATGTGTATATCTCATGCTCGCTTTCTTTACCAGCTCGTTGCCCTTCGGTGGCGCTTTCTGCAATGGTTTCATGTGGAGTTCAAAGCGTTCATGGCGCTTACATTGAGTGTGAAACGGCTTTGACTAGTCTACCTATCCCATACTGGAGACAGCAGGTAAAAATAAATGTTTTGAACTGGTAGGACACCACAGCAGTAAGAAAAAAATTATGGATTCCATCTCATTTGACGTGACTGGATGAATAATTCATGTCTGATAGCAGGCGTACTTTTCTCCAGCTCGTTGATCCTCTCCAGCAGTGAGTTGAGGGTGTTTTCGGTGCGATGTCGGTGAGCGGCCGTCTCGTTGTACAGCTGGCTCTTTTCCTCCTCCAGTTCGGCCACTCTGGTCAGCAGCTGGCCCTCCAAGTCAGTCAGACGGCGCTTCAGCAGGTCTCTCAGCTCGTTGGGAAACATTCCACCTGATGTGTTGGCACGCAGCTGCTGCTGCAGGACAAAAGACACCAACATATTAATCTGCCTCATGCTGGCATAGCCAGAAATTGTTCATAATGAAACTGCTGGGGATTCATGAGATGCTGAATTAATGTTGAATGCTTTAAGGGGGTCCCGCTTCACATTAGGTGTCTTCAACTACTGTCTGTGTACTTGTGTCAAATTATATTTAATGTTCAGTTATATTTAGATGTACGTAACATCTAAATGTAATGCAAATTAACTGGGTTTATTCAAGTCAAAAATATAATTTAACATCACATCACCTAATTACATTCGTTTATACTAATGAAACTGATTTTTATTGTTTAAATCGGGTAGAAATATGTCTTTATGTTTACAATTAAAGGTTACTATCTTTTCGGTGTAGGCACAATGCACTTATTGTGTTCAGTGCCGCACTGCAAAACACCGTTACACTTTATTTTGTGTCATTGTTACAGTGTAATCATACATTTAAGTACTGAGTAAAATTAATTAACTATATGTACTTACTATATGGTTAGGGTTTGGCTTAGGGTTTCTTGCATGTAATTATGCATAATTTATTGTTATTATAATAGTAAGTACATGAAACGTGTAACAAGGACACCTTAAAATAAAGTGTTACCCAAAATACTTATGACTGCCGAGGTGTGAAGCATGTAAAATTAGGGACAGGTTTAGTGGTATAGGCAGGGTTAAGAACTAAGGTCAACAGTGTAATTATACTATAGATGTAATTAATTACAAATGTAATTACAACAAGGTATTTTTTTTAAATTAAGTACACTGTAAAAACATGTATGTACACAATAATTATACAAAGTAGTTGAAGACACCACGTGGGTCCATTTTTTTTTTAATCAAAATGCGTTGTAATTCACTTTAGTTGAGTTACATGAAATAAAATAATTTAACCCTACCAGAGTGAGAATTAGTATTCATTTTGATCCAATGACCCTGTATAAACTCATGCTTTTCATATTGGTAATCATCCATATCCACTTGGCTATAGCCTATGTCAATTGAGTAATACACCTAAATATTCCAACAGCCTTGTCAATTGGTGCATTTAATTTCAGAAATTCTAAGAATGTATATACTTTGCTATTTTTGCATGCAACTATCCGCATTATACCGCACGAGTCTTTGAAAAACGCACAGTGGTCACTGATTGCAATTTCAACTCTTAAAATAAGGTTCCAAAATAAATCGATGCCATAGAAGCATTCTGGGTTCCCAAAAGAACCTTTCAGTTTACTGTTCTTAAAAGAACCACTTTTTTTTTCGTAGTGTGAAGGACATTTTAATAATATTCCACTACAAAGAAACATATATGTTAGAGGTTCTTCATGGAACCATCGATGGCAATTAAGAATCTTTATTTTTAAAAGTGACGAGCAAAGTTCTTTGCACTATCAGTGTATTTTAAAAATAATACCCGAATCTGTATCTGGTAACTACTTCTCATTTACAATATCTAAGTGTATTATTAATATTTAATTCAAAACGTGAATTCAAATAGGAAAAGTCCCTCCCTCCAAGCATCATGGCTCATATGACCTTGTTTTGACAGGCGTAAATCAAGCATCACTAATAAGCAAGACCAATTTTCACAGATCATTAGAGCTCTATTTTCCTTAAAAGCATCATAGAGGGCTCTTAAGTGCCCATTATCAATCATTAGCATAAACTCTCACCTCCAGGTTCTCCAGTCGGTCTTTGAGGCTCTGCATGGTCTTGCCCAGCTGCTCCACATTCTCGGTGGGGTCACGCGGCAGATCGCCCATCGTGTTTTTGCTATAATCCTTCCTGCGCGCGCTGCCCCGCGACTTCGCGTCCGCCTCGCAGCGCGCCAGTTTGGAGTTGAGCTCTTTGATGGTGCCCTGCTGACTGACGATAGTTTCCTTCTGCTGCAGGATGGTCTCTCGAAGCTGAATGATAGTATTCCGCAACTCTTCCTCCTGCGGACTTGTGCTTTGGACCCGGTTGGTTGCTTCCACCGGGCAACTGAGGTCGGTGCCCGCGGGTACAGCCGTGCAAACAAAGCGGTTTCCTTTCGCGCCACTCGCGCCAGCCACTTCCCCGCTCCCTGACGCGTATAAAAACAACAGTGCCACGAAAAAAGCTCTCATTACGACCGTTTGTCTCTTAAAAACGCATAAAACTTGAGTAAATTAGTTAGTTGGACTATAAAAGACGTTTAGCGTAGATTCCACAATAAAATCAGATCTTCAGAAAACATTTGAGTATGTTATTTAAATAAAAATACGCAAATCTCCACTACGCCACGCTAATAAAAATCACTCAAAACAAGCACAAGACCGAAACAACATAGATTAGCCTGGAAATCCAAAGCTTTTTCCAGTAAGAACCGAGTCCGAGTGAGAACAGTTAGTGAATCTGTTCAACAAACTGTTGGAGTCCTTCTTACAGACGCGTCAAACGCGTTAAACTCCCTGCCACTTTAACGAAATCACTCAAAAACATGGAGCTGTCCAAACGGAGAGAGCGATTTCCAGAGCTCAAATGCCGACTGTCAGCGCTTTAACTCTCTTCACACAGTCAGTGGTGCTGAACGGACAGCGGCGCTTTAGCGGATTAATATAGAGACTCTGGAGCGCACGGATTGACTGAGCTTCATCTACGTCACTTACTCGCGCTTGATGCGAGTCACGCTTGTAAATTATATTGCCGTGGCTTTTTCTGGCCTCCCGTGAATGTCGCGTTGAATAAACAGTGCGCTGAGCAGATGCAGAGAGCTCTTTAATAAACTGCCATTTCAGCCAATAACTGCTTCTCGGCCAATTTAACCCTCATGTTCTGGCGAGATAACGTTCTTCACCTTATGTTTGGGTCCAGAGATGATTCACATGTCAAGTTAAACCACCTTGACAACAGTTGGTGGGACAAAGTTAATTCTGGGTCAGGTGGTTGTAAACCTTTTAATTGGTCCCCCACTGTCAAAATTTATATGCCCTCATACAGAGAATTGTTTGTTTTGTACTTCTGTTAACATAACAAAATAAGAACTTGTTGTTTCCCAAATTATGTAGGCTACTATAGGTAACTATTATGTTGCCATTTCCGTGTTAAATTACATTCAGTACACTTAAAATAACTGCAACAACTGGGTATTTGAAGTACACTTCTTCTTGTTGAATTTTTTTTGGAGTGAATACACTTCTCTCATTATTAAAACTAGGGTGACCATATGTCCTCTTTTTCCTGGACATGTCCTGGCCAGATTTTTTATTGCCTAAAATGTCCGGGTTTGGGCTGTTTACCTATTGTTTTCCTCATTACTGAAGGCAATGACTGAAAAGCACCAATGGTGTGTAGGCGTTGACACCATAAATAATTAAATGACAAATTAAAATAATCAAAATTTTAAGATTTTAAAACATTGCTCTTTTTTAATAGAAGAAAACAAAATAAATATGTAACAGAGCTGTTGTATTGAAGACATTTGCTACTATGGACATATTTCTTAACTTAAACTGGCTAGTCGACCTACTTAACAACCTACTCTTTAAATGTAACATGAAAAATTAAAATTAAAATGTATTTAATTTAAAGTATTAATTTTCCAACACAAATGTTTTACATCAAATGTTGCTATGTTGCTAAGGGACAAATTCAAAAACTGACTAAAAATGTAACTCATTTTAAATAATTTTTTTTTAAAGACTTTAAATAATTTTTAAATATTTTTTTAACTTTTACTGAGGCCCCCTAGTGGTTGCTGCAATTTTTAAGTGTGGCTTATAGTTAATAATATAGCTAATTTAGACATGAATTTAACTTGTTAAAAGTCAAAATATCATTATATTGACTTTCATTAACATTTTGTCTTATGTGAAAAGAAAATATATTGATTAAGTAAGATATGGTCTTATAATAAATAATATTTTTACTTTGCATGAATGTTTTTGTCTTTGTGAAAATACTTTTGATTAATATTAAACAAAAATGCATGATATAATATAATTTATACAATTTAATTTGAGAGTAAAAGTGGTAAAAAATTTTAGTTAAAAAAAAAAAAAAACTTGTCCAAAGTCATTTTTTGAGTGTATTGTCATTGTATGGAAAAGGTCTGCCTAAAGATTGTTCAAAATATCCTCTTATTTCTGTTCCTCAGAATAAAGTAAATCATAGCTTTGGGACATCTTGAGGCTGAGTACTGTAGGCTGAAAGTCTCCAATCATTTTTAGGGGCCACTGTATGAACTTCTGACGTTGTTGTTGTTGGTTTTTTTCTCACACCTAGTTTATATGTGGCCTCTGTCTTCCTACTATGCGGCTTTAGAAGCAGAGGCTTAATGGCCTGTTGCTGGCAGTAATACTGTGCAGGGCGGCTCGGGTCACGGGTTTGGTGACAGTTTCCATGTTCGTTTAGACACACGCAGCGGGCGGCTGCCACCTCTCCTGTGACTCCACCCGAATTGGAAAAACACATTCGAGTTTCTCTCTTGCTCTTGTCTTTCCTTTCAGATCCAGGTGGCTGCTGTAAGCTTAGTATTCACACAGCTTATTTTCCAAAGCCTCAAAAAAGGACGCTTTCAAGTCTTTCAGCTTGTGCCAAAACTAAATTATTGACAGAGACTGGTAAATATGTACACAATGCAGCAACAATTAATTGTAATTCATGCGTAAGAATTAGCCCCAATGGCACAGCTTACACTGAAAAATTGATTTTTCGAAGTTAAATAAAACAAAGATTATTGGAGTACGTACAAGAAAATACTTGTTCATTCTTGTTACTTGCTGATTCGTAATTCCAATTATCTGTGAGATTTACTAGCAATCTTTGAGTAAAAAGTGTAGCCTACCACAAATATATAATTTTTTATGCACTCAGTTCTGTTGAGAAATTTGTTAAAATTGTATCTCTCCAGCATTGTGATGTCTAACATTTAAGATTATTTTCAAAGGTATAGTTCACTCATTTATTTTACTCACTGTCAAGTTGTTTCAAATCAGTTTGTAGCAACCTGATCTCATGACGAAAACATACCTGTGGGAACTTTTTCGCAAGACGCGAAATACATACCGCCATGTACGTTTCGTGACATATTCGATGTGAAATGTCCACTGGGTGGCGCTAAAAGAGTGTTTGTTTTTTTCCCCCCGGAACAGATGACCGTACATATGGTATGTTTTATGTAACGTTGGTTTTGTAGGTGTTACCGCAGTTCTGACTTGAAATGTCCATTGAGTGGCGCTATAAGTCTAATGCTCTGTGACGTTTTACAATAACGTACCATCTGCACTACACCTAAACCTACCTGATAGTATGAACAGAAGTGAATGTGATGTAAACACGCAATCGCAAACTCAGCTCTTTCATCGTGAGTCATGTTTTTGACGGGATTTGTACTCAAGGATTCCGCATTCTAAGTCCAGTTCTGTGCGGCTGAGCTACTAAACAAGCTTGTTACATCCGGAAAGTGAAAAATATGGAGCTGTTATCACTGTTTTACTGCCTCTAGTGTTCATTTCTGTTGGAAACCGCAGTGATATGTACTTATTGGTACAGTATGTATTTCGCGTCTTGCGAAAAAGTTCCCAGAGCTACATTTTCATCATGAGATCAGGTAGGATTTTTGGCAGAAAATACTTTCAGTCTTTCTACTTCACAATTTTATGGTTACTTCAATGTGTTGCTTGCTTTTTCTTTATAATTATTTGTAAAAATTTGTAAGCATTTTCTGTGTGAAAATGCCACCAGATATGAAGTACATGTATGGTTTTCTCCTGTGAACAGACCAAAATATTTCGATGAAGAATGGCCCAAAAATAAAAAGGTTTTTATGTGACAATCCAAGTCTTTTGAAGACATACCATAAATCTGTGTTTAGAAGAGACAGAAATATAAAAAGCCCTTATATTTCATTCATATTCATGACATTCAATTATACCGCCTCATCAAGTCTGATGATATAATTTGCTATTTTAAACCAACTATTACTTTAATGTTTGCTTGAAATTAGCTGCATGTATTTCTAATGCATTTAAATCTATTTTAAGCACATAACATCTAAAGTTAGTGATGCATCTTCGCAAAAGCGGCCCCAAGGTCTTCCATCTGACATCACATCTGCGGCATTAATCTGTTGGCATTCAGCTGTGTCATATAACACAGCTCTGTGGTGTCGCGTGCGTATTGTCACGACCCCTATGATCATCAACGCTCCGCGTCACAAGTGTGACTCAGGACTCACAGATGCACACGACATGCTGATGCCTTCTCATTTACAGCAGAACTATGTGTCCCCTTGAGCAAAAAATCTTCCAAACTGTGACAGGTAGACAGGGACGGGCTCCTGACTGTTGCGATTTTGTGCCAGTCATCCTCCCCAGCAGCAGTACTGTCAATTTTATTAGGTAAATACACAATCAACAGTCTCATCTATTAAAAGATGCTGATTTGTATTCAAACATTCATCCTTGGCTTTTGACAGAGGCTCTTAAGATGAACTCCTACAATATACATATGAATTTGCTTGGGGTTATTTGAGAAAGAACAAGATCAAATAACCCTTTAGTTCCTGAGGGTGCTGCCACTCTGCAAACGCTGGGTGAGATTTGGATTAGAGACCCAGAGATCTCAACAAAGACATGATGCAATGCTTTTGGGCACAGTGTGTCAAGCTTGGTTGAAGAGAGTGTGTGTTTGAGCGCATGTGTGTGTGAGAGAGAAAAAAGCTGTGCTCGTAACAGCATACGCCACTCACTGTTTCCACACTATGTAGTATGCACAGTTGGAAAGTGACTAAAAGTAGCAACTCAAGTAACTCTTGCATTTTTTCAGTCGTGAGTAGAAGTTGTCTTCTCCTTTTTTGTGTATTGTGGAAAAAAAAATGCTTCATCGCTATTTTGTGGCATTTATAAATATACAGTGTATTCAAATGCTTTGTTCCAATAATCTATATTTACCTTTATGCATTTGGCAGATGCTTTCATCCAAAGTGGCATTGCATTACATTTTATCAATTCATGCAGTCCCTGGGATACAAACCCATGACCTGGTGTTGCTAGCAACATACTGTCCTGTCTAGAGGAACACTATAATTGGGAGCTTCTGTTTACTAAAATAAAACAAAATCTGTCATGAATTATCCAGTGCTACTCACTGAGTCACTGTGCTGCCCCCATATACACTATCATTCGGAGGTTTTTAATTATAATTTAAAAAAAAAAGGAAGCTTAAAAGAAAAAAGAAATATTAACATTTATTAAGCAATGACACATTAAAGGGGTCCTATTATGCCCTTTTTACAAGATGCAATATAAGTCTCAAGTTTCAAGTTTCACCTCAAAATACACCAAACAACATTTATTATTCCATGCTGTAAATGCCCCGTTTTGGGTGTAAGCAAAAAAAAAAAAAAAATGCTGTTTTCGTGTGTGTTTCTTTAAATGCAAATGAGCTGCTGCTCTCCGCCCCCTTTCTCGAACCCACGACCTTCGGGTTACAAGTCCAACTCTCTATCCATTAGGCCACAACTGCCCAAACTCAGTACTTCTTTTCAATTTTACTTGGGTAAAAGTACTTGATTTTTTAATGTACTTAAGTATTAAAATAAAAAGTACTGATTGATGAATGTTTATTTATTTTGCAATTATTTTGCAATTTTATATACTCTAGCCTCCTGCTAAAAATACATGTCATACACTGATTACTACTGATATTTCAAGTGTGCAAACAAGTGAAAATAACAATCATGTAGTATATACAAATGAGGAAAAACAAAATGTGTGTTGCCAAACATAAATATGCAAAAACAGAGGTCACATTGGGCAAAATGTGTTAGCATTTTAGTCCAATTCGCGAATGAATCATTGAGTGTGATTTGCAATCCGATTTAACAGGCTCATTGAAAAGAATCAGCTTGTTCACGAATCAGACACTGTTCATAGTGTGTGACGATTTCTCCAGTTCAAAATATCAAGTTTTTATGAAATGTAGTGGAGTGAAAAATGCTGTTATAATTTGGAATATAGTGAAGTAAAAGTTTCCAAAAAGTAAAGTACAGATACTTGAAAATTGTACTTAAGTACAGTAATGAAATAGAAATACTTCTTGTTCTGAGAGTGCACAGACAAAAAGTGCGCACAGAAGCCATCTCTTTCGTGTCAACTGTCCAATACACATGAGGTTATGTCAAAAACACATAAAGTTCATATAAAACACAGTCGGTTATGCCGGTCGCATGTCATTTTGGATCTGTGAAATGGCATCACTACCTCATAACGGTTCTTTTGGACAAGCTCCCTAAAAAAGTATCACAATTTCCACAAAAACATTAAGCAGTACAACTGTTTTCAACGCTGATAATAATAATAAATGTTTCTCGAGCATCAAATCAGCATATTAGAATGATTTCTGAAGGATCATGTGACACTGAAGACTGGAGAAATGATGCTGAAAATTCAGCTCACAGGAATAAATATACAGTAGATAAATTAAACTGAAATAACATTTCACAGTATTATTAGTTTTACTGTATTTTTGATCAAACTAATGCAGCCTTGGTGAGCAGAAGTGACTTCTTATAAAAAATCTTATCAGCCCCATTCTTTTGAACGTTAACTTCAGTGTTAGCTAATTTTTGGCAGCACAAAAAGGGATAAAGAGAGAGAGAGAGATATTTATAGAGATGGAGTAAATTGATTTCCTTCTACAGTTGTAATGATGGGTTCATGTTACCCTGACTTAGCTCTTTCTACATGCTCTGTGATATTTGGCCTGGGTTGTGAAATGGATTATGGTCTGTGTGTCTCTAATCACCCTCTGCTTTTAAAGCCACAGTATAAAGCTCACGCTCATCTTGTTTTACTCAGCATTTGGACAGATCTATCTAAAATGCATTTTGCTGAATGTTTTATCTGTGTGTAAGTCTGGGATCTTTTCTTAAAGGAATTATTCACCCCAAAAATGAGGGTGAGCAGATGATGAAGAGATTCTAATGCCGTATGTCTTTCTTTTCCCCCCTGGAACACAAAAAGAGAAGTTTGGCAGAATGTCTAAGCTGCTCTTTTCCATAAAATAAAAGTATTTATTGACCATAGCTTGTCAAGCTCTTAAAAATAGCTCATATGTGCTATATTGCTGTTTATATCATAAGCCTTCTAATGTTATATAGTGTAAACAATGACTATTTAAAGTTGGAAATAAAATTATTATTGGAGTATGAAGGATGTTTTAGGAAAATACTTCAAAATTGCATGTTTAATTCAGTGTTACTTGTCATTTTTTGTTTTTGATTGTGAAATGTACTAGCAGTTTCTGAGACAAAAATATTTTACAACAATTTTCTTTCAGTTTTCGACAGCTTTGTGTCAGAAACAAACCAAAATTACACTCACTAAATACTGACTAAAAATCATGTCCTCTCTCATATCTATGAAATCTCATTTGCACATATTCAAACTTCTAGTGAACACCTACTTTTGAACTTGATTGTTTTCTGGAAGCAATTTTCCCTTTCTTAAAAAAAAACCTTAAAAAATACAAATAAATAAATAAAACAAAATGAAATAAAAAAATCAATAGAGATTTGTACGTAATGAACCACACCAACTAGCTCCAAGATAAATTGACATTTCAAAAGCATGCAGAATCAACAGCAATTGATTTTAAGCATGAAGCATGAATAAAAAATGATAATTGACTCACAATCTCATTCCATGAATTATTCGTAATTACAATTGTGATCAAATCAGAAAAAGAGACAGTAAATAAATTGATTTTAAGTAAAAACATTACAGTATTTTGTGATTTCTTCAAAAAAAAAAAAAAACATATTAAAGGGACAGCTCACTCAAAATACAAAATAAGATATTAAGAATGTGAGTAATAAAACCATTGACACTGGTAGCCATTGACATCCATAGTATGGAAAAAATACTATGGAAGTCAATGGCTAACGTCAACTGTTTGATTACCAGCATTCTCCAAAATGTAATGGAAGTCAATGGCGGTAACAATTTATTTTAAGGACCAATTCTCACTATTAAATAGTTGCTTATTAGCATGCATATTACTAGCATATTGGCTGTTTATTTGTACTTATTAGGCACTATATTAATACCTTATTCTGCATGAACATATTCTAGATCCCTTAACCCACCCCAATACCAGCAAACAGGGAGTTTATTGAGGAAAAACATTTAGTTAATAGTGAATGTGTTCGCTAATCTAAAGTGTTACGTCAATGGCTAACGCCAACTGTTTAGTTACCAACATTCTTCAGAATATCTTCTTTTACGCTCAGCAGAAGAAAGAAACTCATACAGGTTTGGAAAAACTTGAGGGTGTGTATTTTCATTTTTGGGTGAGCTGTTCCTTTAACAATCTTTAAGCTCATGGTAAGTCTGCCTTGAAAGGTTTACACTTGAACTCCTAATTCTCTATGGAGAAAACGAACAGGATTATAACTTGGGAACCCTGCTGCTGCACCCTCATGTTTTTCATTTGTCTCATAACCAGACAAGCCGCAGTTTGTGAATGAAACGTGTTCCTCTGAAGACACAAAGCCACATGGCTTCAGAATGACATGATGGTGAATAAATAATGACGGAACTGACATTTTGGGTGAACTAACCCTTCACAGTGTCCTGATGTTGTCAGAATACTGGCCAACAAAAGCAACCCAGAAACTGATATAAATATTTTATAAGGCACCGGTGCCACCGGAGTCATGCAGAGATTTTTCTTTGCTGTGAAATCAGAGTATTGTGCACAGTAAATCACTGAAGGAAAATAAGTGGGAAGGCAGATGAAACACATTGCAGAAATATAGCACTTCAAGAGATTACCTGCATTCTCCATAGCAATATTTTATCTCAAGAACACACATAGCTTAGAGTATCTAAATATCTGTTTCTTCTATTGAATACAGCAGATTCAGACGTGACAAAAGCGCTTTGAACATAAATCCTGCTTCTGTGTAATGTATAATCATGGTCCACCTGTGAATCTTGTTTTCCTTTCCTAAGATAAAATAAGTGGAGAGGTAGCAGTACTTGGATGAAATCAAATTGACATTTCAAAAGCATGCAGAATCCAGTACGCTTTGATGTGAAGTGCGCCGTCAATAAAGAAGTTTCAGTATTACCAATTTCTCTGAGTACAAGGCAAAACCCACAGCCTTTCACATACTCGCAGAGGCCTGAAAATGGGAAATATCTTCCTCAGAGGGGCATGTGTGCTGACATTTATGTCACTGACTCTGTGGTTTACATCAAATATTGATGTCAGCACACCACAAGTCATGACCTGTAGTCAACTAAACAGACAGAACCAGTTCCTCTGCATCAGCTCCCTATAGTCTTTCTTTAAATCATTCATTAGTAGTGTCAGCTAAGTAGAACATGATTTATTGCTGCTCATACTTGGGTTACTTAGAATAAGTACGAGAAATACTGTTGATACACTTAATTTTTTTGGATTACTTGTTGCTTTAATGTTACCTGAAACTTTTGCCTAAACTGTACAGTAACATTTCAAATTTTGGGGTAAGTATGATTTTTATTTCAAATAAATGTACTTTCTTTTTTATCAAAGAATCGTGAAAAAATTGTATCTCATTTTCCTCAGAAATATTAAGCAGCAAAAACTGTTTTCAACATTGATAATAATAAGAATTATTAATAATTGACTACTAGTAATAATTGGTAACTGAGCATTAAATCAGCATAATATTCTGAAGGATCATGTGACACTGAAGACGGCAAAATTCAACTTTGCATCACAGGAATAAATTACATTTTTAAATATTTTAAAATATAAAATTGCTCTAATAATATTTCAAAACATTACTGTTTTTTTACTGTATTTTTGATCAAATAAATGTAGCCTCGGTGAGCATAAGAAACATGTAAAAACTTTAAAAAAAATTTAATAGTTCCAAACTTTTGACTGATAGTGTAATTTTTCATTTTATTTAGTTTGCTGTGGGACAGCAGTGGCCAATAAAAATAAAATAAAATGAAAATAATAATAAAAAAATAAAAATAAAAAAAATAAAAAAATAAATAATTATAAAATCATGATAAATGTTATTGACATTATTTGTCTAAATCAGTCTGTGTGAGTAAAAGACCATAAATTTACTCGGTCTACGTATGGATAATCGTCCTCATCTGCCACCTGAAGTGTTACAACACACAGTTTGAAAAGATTTTTACATTTCTAAAGCTGTACATATGTAAAATCTATATGATCCATATTGCGTACACGCTTAAGCGTATATACAAATGTATGTGGAGGTCAGGTGTCGAGGTTTTGTGGGAATATCAGTGCAGTGTCTGTTGAAAGACATCGGTATTGTTGGATTGATACTGAAGGAAGGAGTCTCTGAAGGAAATGGCAGAGGAAGCAGAGAAAGGCAGCTTCTGGCTATGGTAAACAAGACAGGATAAAAAGTGTGGTGTGTAGAAGCGAAGAAAGTTGTGCAACAGTTGTGTGGTTAGAAAAGTGTACGCTTTAAAAAGAAATTCAGGAGATCTATTTCCACAACTGAAATGCATACTAATTTAGTGAATTAATTCAGCCCTGCTCCTCGAGGGCCACTTTCCTGCAAAGTTTATTTCCAACCAACCTGCCTGTGACTTTCAAGTGCACTTAACTGTATAATATATACTTATATTAATTAATAATCTTAGACTTACATTAAAATAATCCTAGACATTTAAAGGAGAACTCTCTTGACTTATGACAGTAAACACTTATGAAACACCAAAAACCACACTAGCTCAAGGTTGGCCGACATCGGTTGGCAGAATTTCACTCCAGCAACACTACAGCTTTATTTAACACTGACTCTGCACGCCTTTACCTAAATTCACTACTTCAGATTTATGTGCCCTCCAGAAGCTTGTGTTCTGCAAGTGAACGGCGCATTGTAGTGCCATCCCAAACTGGCACAAAATCACTTTCACAGACTTTTGCCTTGACTGTTCCCCTGCTGGTGGAATGACCTGCCCAACTCGATCTGAGCAGCTGAGTCCTTAGCCATCTTCAAAAATGACTACAAACACATCTTTTCCATCTACACTGTGACTTGACCCTCTACCACTAGAACATTCTATTTTGTTTGTATTTTATCTACTTGTTTTCTTTTTATTTATTTAAAAAAAATTATAATTTGACCCTCTAACACTAGCTCTATCTATTCTATATCTACTTTTTTTCTGTTTGTTTATTTATTATAGAAAATAAATAAATAAATAAAAACCTTGCTACGTGTACTGTGTTAGACTAACCGGGGGCTTGTTTCATAAAACAAGTTTACCAAATAAGCCAGGCTTATTTCAGTTAGTCTGACTTATTTTGAACTAAATCAACTGACAATAAGTCAGACTAACTGAAATAAACCTGGATTATTTGGTAAACTTGTTTTATGAAACAGGCCCCTGGATTTGTCACAGCACTTATATATTGTTGTTGTTCTATTGTTTTTGATTGCTTCTATTAGCCTCATTTGTAACTCGCTTTGGATAAAAGATGATTCAAATGGTTAAATGTAAATTTTAAGGAAATATCTCACAATTAAGACTTTTTCTTGCAATTATGAGTTTATATCTAGCAATTCCAACTTTTTTCCGAGTTTACATCTCACAATTAATAACTCGCAATTGTGAGGTATAATCTCTGAATTCTGAGAAAAAAAGACAGAATGTACAGTTGTGAGGAAAAAAAAATTCCAAATTGTGAGATGAATGTTATATTTTTATTCTGTGGTTGAAATATATTTCCATAGTTTTCAGAAAACTTTGCCACATATTACCATCACAGTATTATCATTTTTGTTTTTCTTTCTAATTAGTCTGAAAAGATTTCAGCATTTCAACAATTATGTTGAAATTAGTTGGAACATTTTTTTTTTAGTAATCAACTTTTGTTACGCTACGAAGTAAGTTCCTCTAACTTAACGTAATTTGTTGGTTAAACATAATTTTATTAGAAGACTCGAAAAAACTCAAAGTTTGATGCAAATTGTTGCATTACTGCCAAACGGCAAACTTTGTTTTTAGAGTGCAATATAACTGTAACTGGGGAGGAAATAAAGGTTGGGTCACTGAATTGCATACACACACAAAAAATTGGTCCTTCAGCGGTTCTTTGGGGAGATTAAGGCGTTATATAGCACCACTGCCATACAAAAGGCGTTTTCGCAACACGTAGTTCTAGGAACTACGGAACCCCAGCAGGGTTGTTTCTAGAGAAGCGTTTTCCTGGTTGCATTTGCACTGGCAGCAGGAACTCTGAAGTGGCCAACAGCGACGTCTTTATTCGCGGCATTTACAAACATCAACAACCGTTGAATGGAGGATGCTGTGATTGGAGATGTTTTTGTTGTGCGTTGTGGGTTTTGTGATAATGGAGAAGGAATGTAAATGCACAAATTTTTACACGTTTGAAAGAGAATGAACATATGATTCAATCTCCTATGACAACTTGCAGTGTTACATATCATCGAGGTTGAGAAAAGAACAAAATGCTGCAGACAACAGGTAAATGTCATTATTATCGCTGTTTTCCTTGTTTGTGGAGTAGTTATGTTTACATGGGTTTTAAAAATACCGGGTAGCCGGTGTTTTGTATGCGTTTGGCAAATCAGCGTACATGCACGTCACTGGTAGTTCCTGTAGAACTGTTTTAGACCCTGCTCTGAAGTAGGAGCTAAATTAGTTCCCCAAATGGAGTTCATACAGTCCTAGTTCCTGCGGTGCGAAAAAGCGGGAACTTCTGCCAATAGTTCTAGGAACTATGAAAAGGTTCCTCCAGTGCGAAAGCACCTAAAGAACCTGTTAAGCCCCTGTATAGTTCTTTAAAGGTTCTCTAACTCTTTCTTAACGTCTTACTTTAGTTTGGGAAAGGATTAAAAAACAACATTAAAATACAGTGTATTTCCTACAGATGATGTGGTTCTCAATCTTTTTGCCCCCAAGGCCCCCCTATATGGAAATATTCCAGGGCCCCCACACAAGACCTTTTGACCTCAGAAAAGCGTAAAAGTGATTCAAAACTGCTTTTGCCATTGTAGAGAATCCCATAGCAAGCATATGAGAGTGGAGTAACATATCTAAAATCTAAGGAGGAGAATGAGGTTCCTCTTATGGTTATACATAGCACCATTTGGAAAAAGTGCTGTACAATACCTTTAAAGATAGGTGCTATAGAGCACTTAAAGAGGTTCCCTTATGATTACAAGCCAATGAACCACTTTTAGTGATAGCACCATTTTGAAACAGTGTATGCACTGTAAAAAATGACCGTGATTTTAACGGTAAAAGACTGTAAAAATGCTATGGTAAAAACCTATTAATTGGTTAACGGTAAGTTCCCCTACTCTGAAAAGCTGTATTTGACATTACAATAGTTTTACGGTAGTATATTATATTTGGAAGTGAATAATTTACAGTGAATAACCGTAAATTGACATTCCCAGAATTCTCTGCATTTAATTTCACAGTTGATGTTTTTTCGTTGAAATAACTATGTTTCTTCTTAGTTTTTTCTTATCAGTTGTGTATATTAGGGTTGCATGTTACATCTAATGTTGTTAAATTAATGTTTATTGCATTATTTCAGTTTCATGTGTGTTACCATGATGGTGTTTAGTGTTTGTGTGAATGACTCAATGGCAAGTTCTGCATATGTTAGTATTTAAAAGCTGTGTGTGATGGGCTTTGGTTCATCATGTGACCTTCTCATCACCACCTGCTTTTGGTGGTTATCAGTATATTACAAAGGTACAAAACAGGTTTCAGTGCTTCCATAGGTTGGTATATTAACATTATATCAGTTAATGAAATTACGATATTTAAATATAAATTTAATTTAAATCTGTAAAACCTAAAATGTTGCTACCATATTTTTTATGGTAAAATTCTAGCAACCAAAGCTGCCAGTTATTTATCGTAAATTTCACGGATTTTTTTTTACAGTGTGTATCTGACCCAGGCTGGGCAACACTGACCTTCAAGAGCCACTATCCCACAGAGTTAAGCTTCAACCGTAATCAAATACACCTATTTGTAAAGTGCACTTAATTGCATAATAACCCTACACTTATACTTGGGACACCTATAAAACACCCAAAACAGCATCAACCACCCAGCAACTTCATAAAAACCATCTCTGCACCAGAATATCATGGAGGTATAGATAGGCTGTTTTGACTCAGGCTAGTATACAAACGCAAACTCCATATGCTGGCAGCAAGTTTAGCCCCAACACGGTTGACATTTTCTTCAAAAAATGTCAATATCTACTTTATAATTTATTATTCAGACACAATAACTGTTTCCAGATACTTTCTCATCATATCTGTTTTTCTCTTCGATCAGTCTGTGCTTGTAGGTCCATTTGGTTCCCACTCCCGCTTTCATAATTCATCAGTCTGACATACAGCAGCAGTCTGTTCTTACACAAGACCTCTTCTGATAATCGCTCAGGGCCCGTGGCGGCTCACTGCGAGCCACGTGTTTTCAGCATTTCTTCATGGGCAACTGCTACATGCATGTTTTCAAAAATGTTGTTCAGTTGTGCTGGTTCATCACATGCCCGTCTTATGGCTTCTCCAACTCTGACAATGGCCCTAACAGCTTGTTGTTATACAATGTTGGTGGAGATATTGAGTTACACGGGCGCTGGCGTCCCACACAACACATGTCTGGGCGTTAGGTGTTGGCGGTTGTACAGGCTGGAGGCGTGAGCGTGTGGTCATTATCGTGTAATCAAATTCATATGCGGTGTGATATCACTATTTAACTCCGCCGACTCACTGATACTGTGTGGAAAGTCTTTTCAATGCTCGCATTATATGTAATATACGTTTGAATGTGAGATTATAATGCCGCCCGCAGTCCATTGACCTACTCATCAACTCGATATGTACTTTTAATGAGCTCTTGCATTAGGAAGCACGAGGGACTAATTTTTAATACACACTTCTCATCTCCCTTTTAAATGAGGAGCCACCATACATGCTCTGCATGAAGATCTTTCAGAATAATTATGTCATTGATGATACAAATAAATGTTTATCTCAGGTCTCGCCATTGCATTGTGCATATGATTAAGCTGTCAGTGCATTTGATTTGATATAGCCAAGGACAAATTGGATTTATTTTACTTTTGACCTCTAGTTCACTAAATGTTTATGGACGATCTGATGTATATGAGATCTGTAGCACAATGGCATCGCTTGACAAAAATGAACTGTGGTTGGACGCTCTACAAGTAGAAGTGGGCAATTCTTGGACAAAATAAACAGCGAAGCCATCCAGAATTTATGCTGATATGCTTTTATGTTGCAGATGCTCATATTTGCAGTCCCTTAGCATTTATATGCAAATCAAACAATATTGGCAACACACATATTTATGAAATGAGCATCACATCCAGTAACGTGAATGCAAAATAAATTTAGTCATGTTTTATTTACTCATATTTTACAAGCGGTTTACAGAAGGTAAGCACCGAATGTAATATCATTACAGCGCAACATGTGTTGTGGTTAAATGAAAACATTATACATTATTAAACATGCATAAACAAGGGCATAATTCCTTGTATAAGCTGATACGCATTTCAGTTCGGTGGAAGAATGGAAAAGCAGAGATTTCATAAACGCCTGAATAATACCCGGCATTATTCAGAGTGGAGGCTCGTGTCTGAAGAACGGATTTACAAATCTTATATTTATCAAAGTAAATGGAACTGTTGTTTCCGGTGAAGTGTCACTTCACATTAACCAACAAGGTCATCGATTGAGACAAATAGGCTGAGTCACTGTTTCACTTCACTGTTGTGAAACTCTGCAGTGATTTATGTGTTTATGAGAGACCGAGTGAAGTAAACTAGAGCTGCCATCAGATCTATAGCTGTTTTGCGTCTACACAGATCACACCGCAAATTTGTCATGTTTTCCAGTCAAAATATCTAAAAATGTTTAAAACAAGATCAGATTCAATGAAAATAAATATGATATTAACAGTTCTTTTCAGGGAGTACAAGCCATTTTTGTCAAAAGCTGAAAAAAAAATCAAATAAATAAAATAAAGTGGACAATATCTGGACAAAATAGGACAAAATACTTTCATGCTTTCAAACTATTGTGTCTTATTTCCCATATTTTTTCAACAAAGCCCTAATTATAAATATTCAAAGAGCAACACTCTCTGAAAACAACAATTAAAATCTTATGAAAACTGCACTGACGTTAATCAGCAGATGTAATCCCTACATGGCCAGTTCATACTGTTGATCCCATAAGCACTATTTGGATGGTAATTGTTTCTCAGGGGGACGTCTGTAAAAATAAATCTGCATCATTCCTCAGTGTTTGGGTGGAGGTGTGAGTTTGTGAACCTACAAATTCGGAAATGGCTTCTGATGTTGTTCTGATGCAGTTAATAAATTAATATTTAATTTAATAATAGGTGTATAATGATAAAAATAGGTTTATGTATTATTTATAACAAAAATATTGGCATGATTTTCTGTTGCAGTTTATCTCATAATGATGGATGTTATTTTAAAAATGTGGAAATTAGTTAGAATAAGTTAATGCATCCTCTTATTTACATAAGCTAACTTGGTTTATATTTAGGCTACTTGGGGCCAGATTTACTAAACAGGGCAAATCAGCGTTAGAGCGCAATTCCTTTAAAGCGCCGATGGGAGGGAAAAATTCTGCATGTGATTTACTGACAATGCGCAGATTAAAAACATAGATGCAGCCAGATCATTTCCATAATGGCTAGCGCAATCTATGCCTGCTTTAAGACATGCTTTTTTGGGGGGTGTTAAATTATGGCGCAAATAGCAGTAATTTGACGAGCGCAAATGTTAGTAAATCATGTTGCGTGATTCATTTTAATACTCTCCTCCAATAAATTTTGCGTCTGAAAGGGAAACTCCTACAAATCTATATTCAATAAGATCAGGTGCAAAAATAACTGTGTCCACGCCTTTTCAGCATTAATTCTTCACTTTGCGCCTTTAGTAAATCCTGACAGTGCTATTTTAACGCCAAAAGACGCTTTGCGTTGGTGCAAATCTGGCCCTTGGTTTATATTTTTAATGTGTGTAATTGTTATAATGGCCCATTTCAAATGTTTTTCTTTATGTTTTCTGTAAATAATTTCCTGCCTTCAGTAATGACAGTGTTCATCTTTAAAACACATGCAAATTACCATAAACTGCAACAGTTACTGTATGGTGCTTGGCAGTGTTAAAAAGGATTTACAAGATGACTTTTGGACTTTTCCCTTCTTGTGAACTTAGAGATGTGGATTCAGACATTACCATAGTGTTTGTCTACAAACAGCAGGTAAATGGGCTGGGAGGTTTTTCGCGTACGGTTCAGACGGCAGTAAAATCATTGACCAGACGCTGCAAATGCTGAAAATACCTTATGTCCCCAGGAGAAAAAATTACCATCCGAATAGAGCTACAATGGTCAATATGAACACTATATATTTTCTGTCTACATATTCCAGTGCTAGTCCTATTTTCACCTAGTTCAGCCAAAAATCATTTACTCACCATCCACTTATTCCAAACCTGTACAAGTTTCTTTCTTCTGCTGAACACAAAAGCAGATATTCTGAAGAATGTGTGTAACCACACAGTCGATGGTAGCCATAGTATTTTTTCCATACTATGGAATTCAGACTGACAACAAAGAAAAAACATTCTATCTCGACTGTCTTTGCCATCTATGTGATTTCAAGCCTGCTGTTAACTGTGAGATTTTCTACAAGACAAATGAAAACAATAATCACTTTATGAGGTAAAATTAAACCCTACATTCTAGTTAATATGAGCTACGATCTGGATTGATGTGTAAACATGCCATTGGGTTAAATTAGCAAACCAGTCTGCCAGGTTAGATTAACCCCGCATTTGTTCTGTCCTACATTTACTCAGCAGTGTGTCTACAAACTAGACAAATTGAAGTGAACATAAATGGGGATGAAAAAAAGTTGGACGTCATTTTTATTCAGTTTAAATCACCTCAGGATTGTGTGATTATAGGCAGATGCGTGCAAGCATAAAGAGCATCAGTTATGTGACCGTTACAATGTCATTATCATAGGTTATATAAGCGTTAAAAAAGCACATTTATATTCATATTAAACATTTTCAAGGCCATTCATTGATATAAACTTAGAGCATTCAAGTTTCATGAATTATAAATTTGATATTAAATGAAATATGTACTGTATTTTTATATAACACATCCAGCTTTATTAATATCTATTTATAGACATGAAAACACTGTTGTTTATATTTATATACAGGAGTACATTATGTCATCCTACTAAAAACCCTTAATCTGTGCGATTTAGACTTGTCTGAGGCTGATGACGTGGCAGGATAGTGTACATGAACCAATTTTTTCGACTGAAGAGAGCTTCTACAAATACCCCCTGCTCAGTGAACACTTGATAGGGACCCAGTGAACTGATTGCAGCTTTCAGAATTTTTAAAATGCAATTAACTGGGAAATTATGTTCAGTTTTAAGTACGTTTAATAAGTTCTGACATTTCTGACATCAATCAACCTCTTATTTGTGATTTAGATATTGACTACCACTCTATAAAAGAGTCTGGTACAATAGTCATGATGTTGAAAGGCACAGCAAGAGATACTGCATGTTTGATCTATTGCTTAACAGATGATGCCAGGTCACAGAGAGAGAGAGAGAGAGAGAGCGATAACAATGAATAGAATGTTGCCTCATAAATAGAGTTGCCAAATGTTATCCTATAATTCACAACAACACCAACTTTGGAAGATTTCTGGCCTCTTTTAGAGAACTCAGTTGGATATATTTGTTGCGTAACTACTTTAAGCACAGTTCTGAGTAATAAGGCGCCCAAAAACATGTTGAGTCAAACGACGCTAATCTGAAGTTTTTCAACTGGATCCTGCTAAATTCCCTACCCTTGTGAAAAAGAAGTGCACTTTAATTGTTTTGAATGTGCACTTGTTGTGAACTTCAGATTCTAAAAGTATAACTGTTGCAAACAGTGTTGGGGAAAGTTACTTATTCACAATATTACAATATTGCATTACTCCCTAAACAAATAAGCCTCTGGCTGAAGGAAATATAAATTCATATCTGTATATCAGAGTGCACAGCTCAAACAGACCTTTCAATAGGATGAAGAAGAAAGTTCAACACTCCTCGGCAATTAAAATTTGCTTATTAGTATGGTTGAATTTGATCATCTAAGGTCAGCAGCAGACATCAGTTAATAAATGGGATAAATGGGAAAACAAAGTAACTGCTGTTACTTACTTGAAAAAAGTAACTCAATTTACTTGTAATGCATTACCCCCAGCACTTCTTGAAAATAATATTATTGAAATAAAAGGAAATTTAAGTGTACTTAAAGACTTTGATGACCGTTTCTTAACGCACTTAAGAACACTTTTATAAAGTGCACTTTGTAATAATGCAAATTAAAAGTGTACTTTAAAGTCCATTTTAAATCATTGTTTTAATAATCTTTCAGCATTCTAACACGTGAAGTATTTTATTATATTTTGAACTGTAGTCAATATTACTTTTAACATTAATATATTTTAAGTGTACTAAATTGCAACAAATTACAAATATATTTAAATACATGACATACAAGTTTCAATATAGAAATGACATTAAAGTACATTATAGTTTATCATAAATCTTTGACAAATCAGCAGTTCACTTTAACCATATATCAAAGATGCCAGAAGTAATTACGAAATCATAAGATGTACTTATATACTCAAGTGAGAAAACAGCACTCTAAAGTTCAACTAATTGATTTTATGTCATTTAAACTACATTTTAATTGAAATTTAAATAACATGCAATTAAAGGTTCAGTTCACATTATATATTATTTTGAAGAATATTATTTACATAATAAATGCTCTTTTTAAAAGTAAGCGCACTTTTTTTAACACAGGGGTGTATAGTCAGTGCAGAAAAGTAAGTACTGTATCCTGTGTGTGGAAAACTTCAGAAGGGAATTGTGGCAGCCACCTGGGAAGACACCAACACAGAGGGATGACAACCATAGAGCTTCAGCGCTCCTGTCCCACTCTGTTGCTCTGCAGATTGAGTATGACAGATTGGCCGCCCCCGAGGTTGCTGCTGCAATGATGACTATAAAGCACTTTTCGGTTTGATGTGGCGCTCACAGCTACATGTAAACAGCACCTGCCAGGCTCTGTGAGAGAAGGTGGGTTGATTATGTAATCTGGTCATTTGTTTAACAAAAACACCAGAGCCAGTGCTGCAGTGGTCAAAGCGGAGCACATTCAACTCTCACCCATGCAGAGTCACACATGGGATGGGCACCTGTGCCTCTCCACATCTGCCACTGGCAAATCCATCTGTGCATTACTAGATCTGCTCTAGCGTCTTGTAATTCTCTAGCACAGCGTTACTGCATTTGTCTGCAAACTCACGATCAGTTAAGCTTCTTTGCTATGTAAGGTGCACACTGACATGAGGAACGAATTGCATTAGAATTGCGTAAGAATGAGAGGATTGTTTATTTTCACTGTTTGCACTGTCTGCATTGTTTAAGAACTGAACTGACCAAATCAGGTAACAGCAAATTATTAGTGGTGATCACAATTTGCAAATATATATATATATATATATGCATGCATACATACATTTTTAAAACGAAAGTAATGCAAGAATGCATTAAATTGATTGAAAGTGCCAGTAAAGGCAAAAGATTTCAAAAATGTCAACATTCTATTCATCCAAAAAAAGCTACCATTTTTCACAACGAAAAAAAAAAAGTTCCTGTCATGAATCCTGCTGGTGTGCCCGGAATGGCCACCAGATGTCTTGTCTGTTGAGCACATGGCTTGTTGTTGTGGTTGGTGCCATGTGCTCTCCTGTCTATTGTCTGACCCCGCCCTCTTGTTATCTAATCATTGTTTGAGTTTAATCACCTGTGTCTGTCTCGTTAACCTGTTAATTTGCTCCCTTTATAATGTCCTTGTGTTTGCAGTCCCGTGCTGTTTCGTCGTGTTGTTAGCGGTGTCTCGTCGTGTCTGTGTTTCCCTGCCTGCCTGCCTGGTTTTTCCCCTCGAGGAAGTTTATGTTCTGTTTTTGTTTTCTTTTCTGTCAATAAACCATCATTATTCCCCAGCATTTGAGTCCTCACCTCATCTCTCCGCCGGCACCGTGACAGAACGAAACAGCCACGAGAGGACTCAGCGGGGAATGGAGTCAGATCATCCTCCAGCCGCTAATGTGAGGAACCCTCGCTACTCACGGATCCTTCAGGTCAGGACGCTGCGATCCCTCCGTCAGAGGGGCACTGACGTGAGGAGATTTGCCCTGACGTTCCGTGAGGCAGCAGAGGGTTTGGGCTACAACGATGCGGCCCTCAAGGATTTTTTTAACCTGGCCCGGGAGGAGCCTCTCGCTGAGGAGTGGATGAGGGAGCTGGACCGCTTGACTTTTGGGGAGTTTGTGGAGTTTTTGGCGCGTCTCGAAGCGGCGGTGTCCGCTCACAGGGCTTCCGAGGCGGCGGTGTCCGCTCACGCCCTTCCCGAGGCGGCGGTGTCCGCTCACGCCCTTCCCGAGGCGGCCGAAGTCGCTGCAGCTCCCCCAGAGGCGGCCGAAGTCGCTGCAGCTCCCCCAGAGGCGGCCGAAGTCGCTGCAGCTCCCCCAGAGGCGGCCGAAGTCACTGCATCCCGTTCCCGGAGACGGAGGAGGCGGAGGAAGGCTTCCTCTCTCCCAAAGGGCCAGGAGGCCATTCTGGTGCCTCCCAAGCGCCTTGCCCTGACGGCGCCCCCCGAGCGCCTTGCCCTGACGGCGCCCCCCGAGCGCCTTGCCCTGACGGCGCCCCCCGAGCGCCTTGCCCTGACGGCGCCCCCCGAGCGCCTTGCCCTGACGGCTCCGCCCAAGCTCAAGTTCCTTGCCCTGCCTTCGACTTCCAAGCTCCTTGCCCTGCCGGCACCACCCTTGCTGCCTGTCATGCGGCCGGCCCCGCCTTGGCTTTCTGAAGCACTTGAGCCTGCCTGGTCTGTCCCTCCGGCCCCGCCTTGGCTTCCTGAAGCACTAGAGCCTGCCTGGTCTGTCCCTCCGGCCCCGCCCTGGCTTCCTGAGGCACTAGAGCCTGCCTGGTCTGTCCCTCCGGCCCCGCCCTGGCTTCCTGAGGCACTAGAGCCGGCCTGGTTTGTTCCCCCGGATCCGCCCCGGCCTCCTGCTCGGCTCCTGTCTCCGGGTCCTCTGCCACTACATGGGCCTGGCCCACCAGCCCTCCCCCTGATCCACCTTTGGCCCTCCTCCCTCACTGACTTTTTGTTTTTGTTTCTTGTGGAGCATCTGGAAGATGCTCCTTAGGGAGGGGGTAGTGTCATGAATCCTGCTGGTGTGCCCGGAATGGCCACCAGATGTCTTGTCTGTTGAGCACATGGCTTGTTGTTGTGGTTGGTGCCATGTGCTCTCCTGTCTATTGTCTGACCCCGCCCTCTTGTTATCAATCATTGTTTGAGTTAAATCACCTGTGTCTGTCTCGTTAACCTGTTAATTTGCTCCCTTTATAATGTCCTTGTGTTTGCAGTCCCGTGCTGTTTCGTCGTGTTGTTAGCGGTGTCTCATCGTGTCTGTTTCCCTGCCTGCCTGCCTGGTTTTTCCCCTCGAGGGAGTTTATGTTCTGTTTTTGTTTCTTTTGTTAATAAACCATCATTATTCCCCAGCACTTGAGTCCTCACCTCATCTCTCCGTCAGACACCGTGACAGTTCCATATTAAGATGATTTCTGAAGGATCATGTGACACTGAAGACTGAAGTAATGATGCTGAAAATTTAGCTTTGCAACACAGGTATAAATTACATTTTTAATTATATTAAAACAGAAAACAGTTATTTTAAGTTGGAATAACATTTTAAAATATTACCATACTTTAAAATACATATAAAAAAATAAGCACGATATGTTATGCCTGAATGTATAGAAGTAAATCTGAATATGTATATGTAAATCTGAATATATATTGTCTACATCTCAATATAATTACATCTTTATTATAAACCTGCATCAAACTTTTGAGACAAATATTCTCCTTTTGTATTTCTGAAACCACCATAAGGGTTGTAATGGCATGGAGGTGTGTAAATAATGACAAAATATTCATTTTTGACTGAACTTTTCTTTGTTGTGATGTGGCTGGTATTTGATTAAGAGTTTTGTGCTGAAATACCTCACGATGAAGTGCAACAACTGCTAAGTGAATTTGCTCCTAGGTTTCATCACATATGAGACCAAAAAGAAGTGTCAAACTCTGTTCACTCTGGTTCAGACTAAAAGGCACCAAAAATGGCCAAAGGCAACAATGCCTCCATTGTGGGTCGTGGAGCTTGTGAAGATTGCCCCATCGGCGCGACCTGTTTGCCAACAAACTTCAGAGTTGTGCTGTACCGACTGGTTACTGTTTTCCAGTCCTGCTGTGGTGTTGTCAGCGCTCTCTAAATCTACTCATCGCCTTTCATCAGTCAGGCCCAGAGCTGCAGAATGCCTGCAGCGCTTTGCCTTGCAGACAGGGTTCAGACTCTCTCTTTTTTTCAGCAGGATGTGTCACTCACAGGCAGCTGGAATACAGATCCAGCAGCTTGGTGCTGAGGGAGTCTGACTGCAGGATCAATGAGAGGATGAATCTTCTCTACTGGCTCCAACATATTCAACATTCTCACTGAGCCTGAATAAGATTCACAGTGAATCTGTAATGATTTGATTTACTAGATAGCACAGAAACTCAACACAACACTTTCATAAACAATCACGCACATGGAAATTTGGCTGATCCTTGGTCATTTCTGCACTAAATTAATAAGGTCTTGTTATGAATTTTCAATGTTGTTCAAGGTAATTAAACGAACCGTTCAAAAATGGTTCTTCTCTGGCAAAACTGGAACAACCCCTTTTGGAACCTTTATTTTTGAGACTGAATATGTAAAATTTTGGTATTTCAGTTAAAAAGCACCCTTACTGTCATAGAAGCACAATAACTGGCCTAACAATGAATAACTGACTTCCGTTAGATTCAGATGTTTAATATCACTTAAGTTGGGTGTCCACTTTGGAGATTATCTCCATATTTATAATGAAACCAACATATTTACTTAGTTTCATTTCAGAAAATGTCATATTTCTTGTTACTACTGTAAAACCATATTCAATTATTATGGGATATCCTTCAAACAGTGTAAGAAGCTTATAGAATCTTTGTTTTTGAAATTAAAGGTTTCTGTTTTTTTATTGAACAGATTTTAATGACAGTATAATTATCAACTAAGAGTAAATCATATTATTTTTTAAAACAGAATATGGTACAAACTTTGCTACAGTAATTATTTTTTAACAAGTATTAACTTTAATTAATGTAAGTATTAACAAGCCCTATGCTGGTGAGTTTTATACATTTATATGATTTTGGAAACACTTTAGAGCAAAATGTATAATTAATTCCAAAGTGAAGATCATGGTAACCCACTAATGACTCAAGTATTACCAAATCCTTCAGAAGCAATGACTAATTATTTGGATCAGATTTCTAAAGTGAATAACATGATAACTCTCATTGAAGTCAGTGTATAAGTGTTTGAGGTGTATGTAAGGGTTTGGATAGTAATGACTCAAGTGTTACTACATCCTTCTAAAGGAATTACTAATTAGTTGGATCAGTATTCTAAAGTGAAGATCATGGTAACCCACTATTAATTACTCAAGCATTATCAAATGCGGTTACACTTTATTTTAAGGTGTCCTTGTTACAGTGTAATTATACAAGTACTGAGTAATATTAATTAACTACATGTACCCACTATATGGTTAGGGTTTGGCCGAGGGTTACTTGCATGTAATTATGCATAATTTATTGTTATTATAATAGTAAGGACATGTAACAAGGACACCTTAAAATAAAGTGCTACCTCAAATTCATCATAACAAATTACCGTCCAGAACCTTACAAAAACCTCAAAACTAGGCAGTTATCATGATCTTCATTTTAGAATACTGATCCAAATCATTTGTAATTCCTTTAGAAGGCCGTAGTAACACATGAGTCATTACAATCCAATACTTTACAAAACCCTCAAAAACTTACAATGACTTCAGTCATTACTACAGTTATCATGTTACTCACGTTAGAAATCTGATTCAAATAATTAGTCATTCCTTCTGAAGGATTTGGTAATACTTGAGTCATTGCTAGTGGGTTACCATGATCTTCACTTTAGAATTATATATACATTTTGCATTATTGACATTAATTATGAACCTATATATATGGTAGTTCTTAGTACGGGATAAAAATTGTAGTTAGTAATTACTGATTAGCTAATAGTGAACTACCACATTCGGCTAATCACTATTCCTTACCAATTCATTAATCAGAGTCTATTGTAAGTGAATAGTAGTTACTATAGTGCTACTTGTTCCTGTGTAGTTATTCAAAATGTGTTGCTCCATCAATATTCAATTAAAAAAAGAAATGAATGAGTCAAATAAGGTCTGTTGTAAACATAACTTGACGATACTTAGGCGTTTTTTTGTACAACGTAAACTGCACACACTTACAGATCAAAAGTTACAAACTTGCATTTTTAAAAATAAACATAATTTACGATGTAGAGTACAATGGCTCATTGTAAACATATAATCTATTTGGATTTAGCACAGATCTAGTTTTACTCATGGATTGGAGACCCATAGGAAGATCTTGCGGGAACCCATGGCTTCTGGGTTTTGACGTTACTGCTGCAGCACTCTATAACTAGAAGTTTGCTAGTTCAAGCCTTATAAGGAGCAATGACTATCATCAAGATTGTGAAAAACATTGGTCGTTAAAATTCTGGGTTCGTAACCAAAAGGTTGCAGATTTGAATCCAGATTTGAAAGTCAAGGCTGAGCAACAGCTTTCACAATGACAACCCAATTAAATCATTCAAATGTGTCACATCGTAAGCACTGACGTCAAACCAGACGCAACACGTACTGAAACAACACCTTTGAATGTGCACGTCAGTTACGCCATTAGTCAAAGAAAGGCTTCATTTGACTTCAGTACACTTATCCAGCACATGGGTCATAGGGCCTTCCTTTGTGGTTGTTTTATTCATTGGAGGTTACCCCCATATCAGATATGGAGATAAAGTTAAGGTGGAATGTGAAGTTTTAAGGCTGCAATGAGCACTGTGTGAAATTGTGGGATATTTATAATGCATGGGTTTAGGATGGCCTTTCTGTGTGCCAGCCTCTCACCGTACGCAGTGAATGACAATGGGCCAGGACTGGCAGAACTGGAGCGTGTGTTTAGAGAACAGGTCTGTGGATGCAGCAGCCTTCAAAGGCCTTGAGGCCCAGCTGCCATAATATCTCATTCCTTTTGTCCTCTCTCTCTCGCTGGCTGCTGCTCTATACACAGATGACGGTCTTTCCAAGCACTCTCAGAAGGACACAACAAAAGACTGCATCGTCAGGCCTCGCTCTCCCTGAACATTCAGTACACACACAAATGCACACAGCAGGCACATTCGTACGTAATTCTATTTTGTTTTTCTTTTTTTGATGTGGCCGTATCTATTTTCTCATCACTCTTTTCAAGTCTATTTTAGTCTTGTCTCCAAGTGAAGGGGAGTGTTGGAGAAAAGGTGGGCTGCTCATTGTGAGGGAGACTGAATTGATGTCCAGATGGGATTGAATTGATGCACTGTCAATGGAGGACCAGTATAAACCATGCAAAATCCACATTTATCTGAGGTTTCTTCTATGGAGCACAACATGGTGAGAAGAGATCAAATTAGGTGACAATCTTTCCTTAC
Source organism: Tor tambroides (assembly GCA_021397915.2). Taxonomy (NCBI): domain Eukaryota; kingdom Metazoa; phylum Chordata; class Actinopteri; order Cypriniformes; family Cyprinidae; genus Tor; species Tor tambroides. The sequence continues at coordinate 11,748 of JAFVLL020002317.1, read as the reverse complement.
AAACTTGTTTCTCATACATTATTTCGCTTTAAATTGTCTAAGTTTTACTTCAAATGTTCTGACACTTGTCTCAGTGTGTGGGGATCCGTCAGAAGAACTTGTGCCTGAAAGCCTCTTGAGAGCGTCGGCATTGCTTGTGAAGAGCGTTTCGCCTTCATATACAAACCAGCCAGTGCTTTGGTTTGGCTTGCAGCTTTTCTCTCAGGCTTAGTGTGAAATATGAAAAAGCTGCAGTCCTTAATGTTGCCAAATAGGATGTGTGTCTGCATGAAATTCCTGTCAAAGAAACATTGTCCTAAATATCTGGAACCCAAGCAATTAACACCTATAAATCTCTGGGAAATAATTGATTGGTAAAAATGTTGGTGAAGCCCCAATCATAGCCCAGAGCCCTAAAATCTGATTGATTGACAGGAATATAGAGTGCTGTAGTGATGCTATATTATTGTAGGCCAACTTGGAAGTTTTCATCATCTTCAATAAGAAACGAATAGGTTTTACATTGGTTTTTAGATTATAGTACCATTTAACCACTTGTTAGCAACCGCTTTAGGTTACACAGGGTCACTGAAAATATGTGCCTCTACCTACAGTACGTTTCTGCATAACTCCAAAAACGTAACTATATGTATGAAATGCTGCAGTTTCCAGTTGAAATGAACACTAGAGGCAGTAAAACTTTTATTCCTTTTCACACAAAGTATGATTTACAGGGCCAGAGTTTCAATTAAGAAAGCCTAATTTTCACACATTTCCTTGTATGATATTATGTCATGACTTCAAATCAATTTTAACATGCTGCATGCTTTTAAATCTGATACTTTTTAATGTTAGCGTTCCATATACAGCTTCATGGGTTTTCTAACTTACTAGGTTTGTTCAGTAGTTCACGTGATACACGTTGCACTTCTGAGGTAAAGCAATCCGGTACAAATTCTGTGAAACTACGGTTCGACAGAATGGCTCAAACCCGCATAGAAGAAAGTTAAAATAGCACGGTTGCATTTGTTAACACAATAGGACAGGTTTAGGGTTGGGTTTGGTGTAGGGGGTGAGTTATTTTCCAATAGGATAGCTCATTAAGCTTTTAGTGACACTCCACGGGCATTTGAATTCTGAACCGCCGCAATACATGCCTGAAGCAGCATAATAAAAATGAGAAATACATGCCTGAACCAACAAAATAAAAACATAGCCATGGTCACGTATCGAACACACGTTTTAGCACCACTCACTCCAATCCAGAAATGCTAATCAGTTCAAAATGTCATCAGAAGCTTTGCAGTGGTTTAGGTCTTACTTGGGCAGGAGAAAGCAATGTGTCAATGGAGTGAAGTCACCTCTGTATGCCAGCAACATGGGAGTACTGCAAGGGTCTGTACTTGGCCCACTGTTGTTTACAATGTACATAAATGACCTACCAAATTGCTGGTCAGGTGTCAACTGTCGATGCTGATGACACTGTCATCCATGTGTCCACTACAATGCCAAGTCAAGTATCTTGGCATCATTCTGGATAAGAATTTGAAATTTGATAGTCAGGTTAAATATATCCGCAAGAAGGTCAAACCAAACCTAAATTGTTTTCATGTTATTAGAAGGAATGCTAAACTATACATACATGCAATGATATTTTCACATTTATCATATTGCACTACTTCATGGTCACAAGCCTCCCCAACTACATTAAAGCCTATTATTTCTATATACAAACAGGCAGTAAAAGTTATGGATCAGAAACTAATGCGCTGACATCATTGTGATGTTATACGAAAGCATAACCTTCTTAACTTTGATAGTTCTATTGATTTTAATTATCTCAAACTGGTTTTTAAATGTCTGAAGAATCATGTGCCACCACTGTTTTCTGAATCAGTCAGTAGGCATTAGAGCTCTTATAGGGCAAAAACACAAGCCATTATCAGTAATGATTGCGGACAGTCTCCTTTCACTCCAGACCTTATTTCAGGCAACCAAAAACCCATTTAAAAAAACCACTGATTCAAAAATACATCACCTGATTACTGATTAATACTGATTTTGGTAACTAATTGCGGGTCAACCAGCATGTCTACTAGGATCTCATTCTGGGCACCAGCATCCTAAACACAACCCATTCTGCTGACCAGCAATATGGGTCTTTTCAACAGGTTACATGGAGTGCTTGCAAGGTTCATGGTATTGAATCTTTGAAAGATATTGAAGAGTTTTGTTTGACACACTCAGGAACACGTAAACAAGATATCCTTGAGCACACGTTTATTCTCTGTTTTGATCTCAGGGTTATACTCGATTTCAAATTTATCAGTGGCCTCAAAACATCACATAAATAAGTGAAGTAAAGTTGGCCGCAGTTGGTCAGTCTCTTCCAGTCTAAGTAGCCAGTATAAGCACCAAACTTATAGTCAAAGTCAAGGGTTTGGAGTGGTTCACATGGGGACATTTGCGTCCAGTTTGTTGCAAAGCTTTCACACAGAACCAACTGACCAAATCTGAAAAAGATCTCTCTCCATTAAACCCCTCATTATGTATTTTTCCTGTTTTTCCCTCAGAGAGTTTCTGAGAGAGGCGAAGCATTTGAAGTACGTTTTTAACGCTGCAGATATCTTTGTTTGATGATCTGAAGATCCCACTTATGTAAAGCGGAATCTCTGGAGAGTTCTGGTGTTGGAAAACATGCCCAAGGGTTAAACTTTTGTTTTGATATAAAAACGAAATGGGAGCAGCATCAATATTCACAAATTACAGCAATCTTCGTACATCATAGATAAAATGCTTGGGGATGCTAAGACCATAGCATAGAAATGCTAAATATAATAACCTCCATAACCAGGATCCATTCTGGGAAAATGTTTTCCTGTTAGCACTAGTGCATGTTCATCTACAGAACAAGGCTCTCCATGCGAGTGTGCATTTAGCTTCATTGAGAGAAGCCTTAAGTCCATTAAAGCAAGCATTTGAGCAGCGGCACTGTGTATGCCAGCCTTTCTCACTCGCTTGCCGCTTTGTTGCATTATTAATCTCCATGGAGATCCAGAGACTTGAAAGTTTCTTCACTTCTAGTTGCGTTCATTCTAGCAATTTAGCTGTGAAATGTTTGCAAGGTGGCTGCTCTCGTGGGTGACTTCTTGCATGCGCTGAAAACCATACATCCGTACCTGTGGATCCCAGCTCACACGGTATAACAAAACAAACTCTTTTAGCAGGACAAAAATGAATTCATGCAAACTGTTGGATTTTCCTCACTTATCCTGCGGGTTTGGTTCCCATTATTCACTAGCCTTCTTTTCATCCGCCTCCTGTCTCCCCAGACAAGAATTAATTAACTCCAAATGAGATACGATGGACATAAAACAATGTTTGCCTCCTATTTAAATACAGTGTGGAGGAGTAATAAATAAATCACTGGGCCTCTAATCTCTGCGATGCCCACTGAGGAGAGCTACAGTAAAGCTGATGAAGAAACCGTGTCCTTAAATTCTGTCTTAGTCGAAGGACAAGGGTGAATGTTAATTTAAGATGATGAAAATGAAGTGCGTGACTGAGCACTAGAGTAGTCAACAGCTTGAGAATACGGTACCTCCACTAATGTCCTTACACCACCTTGTGTTTTAGGCAATGCTAACAGCTATTTCCAACAACTCATATTTAAGAAATATACATGTTAAAGTAATCTCTTTGAAATGTGTGAATGCGTAATCCACTTCAGCACGATCTGTCCTTGGTCCTCAATGGTGAAATCTAAATATTACTTCTACCGCAAACACGACTGGGTTAAATGGGCAAATATTTCCAATAAAAGCAAACCTTCTTCCTAAAACAGTTCTGAAAAGTGCTTGCGTCAGCTCTCAGCCTGGAGAGAAATAGGACATGCTCTTGCTCTAAATAAATACTTTCAGAAATTGGTTTTACTTGGAAAAAAAATTGCATTTGGACAAAAAGAACTCCTCAAGTGGAAGTCACATTTTAAGTATATACATGGTCCAAAATAAATGTTTTGTCTGCTTTTGCAAAGTAAATTAAGAGATTTTACAGTTTTGGAGCTCTATTTTGCATTATTGCATTATTTTATTTTTCACAATGGGATTTTTAGCTTTAAGTAATATTTCATGCAGTCTCATCATCCTAGATTCAATTTTGATGGCAAATCATCCACTAAGGTGAAATTTGTTAAAACAATCACTGATCATTTCATAAAGCATCATGCATGTCTTGAATCTCTCATGCGAGATACGTTCAATTTAATCCACACTTAATCATGCAGTGCCTAATTGTCACATGGACTATTTTAATGATGTCCTTACTACCTTTCTGGGTCTTGAACATGTCAGTTGCGTTGCTGTCTATGGAGGGTCAGAAAGCTCCCAGATTTCATCAAAAATATTTTAATTTGTGCTCTGAAAATGAACAAAGGTCTCATGGGTTTGGAACGACATGAGGGTGAGCAATTAATGACAGAATTTTCATTTTGGGGTGAACTAAACCTTTAAGTATTATTTCACTTAAAATTGTGGGTTCATAAGAGTTCATGAGAGAGAAGATTTTCAGTGTATCGAAAATGTTTTGATCATGAATCAGATTCACTCACAAACTGATTCAGTTACTCGAACGTAGCAATTAACAGTTCACTAGAGAGGAAAACTGTCAGTAAATAGCATACATTTTGTTCTGTTCCTCACTCAAAACTATTGTATGATTCAGAAGACATCATATGGACTACTTTTATGATGATTTATGTTTTTTTGTTCCATAAAAGAAAGCAAGTCATAAGGTTTTAAAATGACAATAGAATTATCATGGCTGAACCACTAAATTTGGCATGTACTCTACTCATACCTACTCAAAGGTGATTCAGAATCAAAACTACAGATCTGCATGTCAACATCCCACTGTAAACTCACCCCAAAACCACCTGTGGTTTTCACCCACTGCACAATTACAGGAACAGCCACATCATTAAAAATGGATGAGGTGCGCAAGCTCGGCTTTTAAAGCAACCTCTGGGGGGCAGAACAACAACTTCCTCTGCAGAAGGCAGGCTGTGAAATAAGTCCGAAAAAACGAGTGTGCTAACAAGACTGCGAAAAGATGCTGCGCTTGCATTAAATACAAATTTAAGTTGTCTTGATGTTGTTCTTTAACGGGATAGTTCACCAAAAACGTATATTCTGTTATCATGTACTCACCCTTAATGTCATTCCAAACCGGTATGACTTTTTGAAGACTTGTCTGTTGTTACCAAACAATGCTTATTCTTCTCAGACATTTTTTACAATGCTGAATCACCATAAGATTTAAAGTTGCATAAAAAATCTTTTAAAAATATAATTGTGATACATAAGCATGAGTAATCGTGAATATAAAAATAATTCCTCCACAATGCATAACTATGTCTAATTTCCCCTGTGATGCTAAGAGTTTTGCGTCAGGAAACAAACCCACCGTAGCTCGAGGGCAGGCTGTGTTTATTGAAAGGCTGACGTAACAGACGGGCGCTAATGAAGACACTGGCTTTGAGGACTGATTTCAAGCCCAGATGAAAGCTGATTGGATTCCTCCTTTCCAGCGAACGGATGAATTGTTTCTGGGTTTGATGTGAGACACACTTGAGTTCATCTTTCTTCATCCGGGACTATGCACCACACAGATGTCAAACCCTGCCTCTTCAACTAGATCGAATTTGTACTTGAAAGGCAAGGTAATAGGTAATTTCTTTATCTAAAATGATGCTTGTAAACTACGTATGACATTTAACACAGCAACATGAACCCAGGACTCACTGAATATACTAGCATATTCAATTTCTCTTTATGTGTTAACAGCTGTCCTATTAAAAAACAAAAACAAAAAAACACTGTTGAATTGGGACACACAGTATCAATGGGTTGCCCACTTATTTTAATATCCTTTGACCTTTAGTTTGCATTTCATTTTTCCAACACAAAAATGTGGATGCTACTTTTCACATGTGCTGCTTTTGTCATGATTTATGGTGCTTTTGCATTCCTTTTGAAGCTTGAAAATCTTTGTCCCCATGAGAAGACTTCAAAATCATTCATCACCTTCATCACTTGAACTAAGATTATAATAATTTAATTTTAAAGTACAGCCACCACAAAATCAGACTTAAGCACCTCTTTTTACTTTGAGATCCTTCTAAGGTCAAACACTGGTTTAAAATATATATAAAGATATAATTTAATAGCTATTATACTGTTTTTGAAATCAAATCTTTGCATAGTTATGACAGGAAACACTGGCATCTAACAATCCCTTGGAAAAAACATCAATCAATGCAATTTGGGAAGGAAATCAATCAAATCTGTATGTGTGTGAAAATATTCAGATGTAAGCCTCCTTTGTAATCGTTAACATTTTCATAAGTAACTGTAATTTAATTACACATTTTTTTCCCCTCAGTAACTGTAACAGGTAACAGTTACATTTATTTTACTGGGCTACATTAATTAATTAAATTACATAATTCTGTTACATGTAACTAGTTACTCCCCAACGCTGGGTATTTATTATCATATTATTTTATTATCGTAACACTGGTTTGTAGAGCAAATAGTTATATTGTTTACTGTTTAACGATACTGTTTACTGTTATCCTTTTAGTTATTTACTCATGAGTAAAGTCTAAGTCTTCCACATTCACAGAAATTGCTTGCTTCTGCATTGCAAAATAAGGTGGATATAGACTGTGTTCAAGCCATGTCAGAAATATCATATTTTACAGTTGAATACACATGCGTAAGAGTCATTATTTGGGAAACTCAGGATTTTCTTCTGAGTTGTGCTCATGTCAGTAAGAAAATCTGACATATGCAATGGATGTAGCATCTGATTAATAGTAAAATTGTTCAAATTAATTAATATAATAATTTAATAGCATAATAATATAGTAATAACGAATATAATTAAATAATACAATAACAGCATAACATTGGAAAATTACGATAGAACATATATATGGATTCACTTTACAGCACCTTTATAAATTGACTAAACAAAGCTGATGCACATTTGTTATTCATCATTTTGTAGATGTAGATTTAAAAATCTTGGATTTTATGTAGAGGTACATCAACATCTTGCTCTGACCAAAGTGATAGGAATGCACCTGACATCGTAATTATGACTTCCCAACTTCCCTGGAGGACTTGAACGCACCATTAGCCCTTGTTTCATTACTTCATTGTCTAGTCTTGTTGAGTTCATGTGTGTCTGCATTGGATGTGCTTTTTCATGTTTGCTTTTCCCTTGCTTCAGCGTCTTCCCTGTGTTCTGCTTTTCGTTAGATCCCTAAGTCTTAATAATGCGCTTGCAATTAGATCCACAACTCAACTTCTACTCCTTGCCTCCAGCAGCATGAGTCACCAATATTTTTGGTCATTTTTCCTGAAAGTTAAAGACTGTAAATTGTATACATTAAAAATGCATTTAGTCAACTTCAAAACCTCAAAGCTCTCCCTCGAATTGCCTCAAAGCCAACTGACATAAACTAAGGCCTCCAGATTTCATTGGCTCTTTAAGGACACTCAGCGAACGTGTGACTATTCCTCCCAAGAAGGAAACTCATCTGCGTGGTGCAGTCTGCTTTGGTTTATACATATCCTCATAATTGCTCATTATATACCACATAATCGCCCTGGAAAATGGTTCTCTGTTGTCTTTTAATTGCAGTGATGAGTTGGGCTTCCAGAAAGCTCTTCTCCAGGGATACACCCCCTTCTTCTCCACCAGCCTCCCTGTCATTCCACTCCCTCTGCATGAAACTGGAACATAAAGATATTGCACAGCTATAGTTTGCCCGTGTGGAGGGTTCAGCCGTAAGTCAGTGCGAATTACGAAAGTTCTGTGGCGAAACAAATAGAGGGCTGTGCAACACTGTGGTGTGATATGATCTACACAGGAGTCTACAGTACCTTATGAGTCCACTGGGCCAGAAACTAATGCTGGGGCTTTAGAAACAGAGATTTAATATCTGAAAGCAATGCTGTGAAACTTACTCTCAGATATGCTATACAGAAGCAGAGATGTACACTAAATGACAAGTGTTGTGGTTTGATTAAATGGTGTCATTATTTTCAAGTGCCTCTGTAAGCAGTGGTATACATACAGGAATAGTTTTCAAAAATGAAATAATCTTCTTGCTCTCATGCTGTTATAAACCATAGTGCCATAGTGCATCCAGGAATGAGTCAACAGGACTGTTTTCTAAATCCATATAAAGGCTTTCATTGGGAAAATTTAAATTTAAGTTGTTATTCACAGAAAATGCCACCCTCCACCAGTCACAAAAAAAGGTAAACGCTGTCATTGGGGCAATACCTTTTTGAAAGGTATAATCCAGCCCGATCTCACGGCAATTCGTACATATTTTACGAGGTGGCTAATTCGTACGAATTCGTACGACCTCACTCGAATGACCTACACCTAACCCCGCCCCTAAACCTACCCGTCACTGGGATTTAGACAAATCGTACTAAATCGCACGAGTGAGGTCGTACGAATTTGTACGAATTAGCCACCTCGTAAAATACGTACGAATTGCCGTGAGATAGCGTTGTATAATCACGTACCATTAAGGTACTAATATGTACACTTAGGTAATAATATGTAGCTTTAAGGTACTTATATGCATCCTTTAGGGGTAAATAAGGCACAAAGGTATACCTTTTGAAAGGGGTACTGCCGCAGTGACAGATTTTGTAACTTTTTTTTCAGAGAGTGTATCATATCACAAAACTGATACAATGTGGTGCGAATAAAATATAAGAGCCATGTCGTGTGGGATTTTCTTTTCTTTTCTTATTTATTTATTTATTTATTTGTGAATAAAATGTTTTGTGAACAATTAATTTTTGGCTTTTTTTCCCCAAACAACGCTATCGTATGGCTTCAGAAGACTAATGATAAAGCACAACCCTTGTGTAAAAGAGTTGTGCATAACTGTATTAGTGTAATTCACATCTTAAAGTTATTTAAAAAATTGTACTTGCAGATAATAATATTAATGCAATAAAATATGCAATACAATTTCATTGCTGTTTCTTAACACACTTTAGTACATTTTGCAAAGTCCACTTTGTAATAACATCAGACTTAAATATGAAAATATATTAATTAATATAAAATGTAAAAAAAAAAAATAATAATAATATTATTATTCTTAATATATTATTAATAATAATAATGTACAAAACAATTCAAAAAATCAGTTTAAAGCACATTTTAAATCATAAATTTTTGTTAATCTGTTAATGTGCTGACTAACATACTAAAGTACATGTAAAATACTTGATTATATTTTGTAATGTGTTATTCAATATTACGTTTTAGTTAATATATTATAAATTGCAACATCATTACAAATATATTTAAATACATGACATACAAGTTTCAATAGAAATGACATTATATTTTAGCTTACTATAAATACTTGTCAGCAGTTCACTTTAACCACATTCCAAAGACAACAGAAGTAATTATGAAATTACATATAAAGATGTACTGTCCTTAAGTCCTACTTAAGTGAGTCAAAAAGGCCAGCTAACAGTATTTAATAAAAATTTCAACTATAACACATTTTCATTTATTTGCAAATAACACTCAATTAAGTTCCAATAACATTACATTCATTTTGTAAAAAGTTCATTCTTTTAAAGCATATTATTTCTGTAATAAGTACGTTTTTTTTTAAAACATGCCAAAGTGTACTTCTTTTCAAAGGGTCACCACACGTATGGTGCATTTCTGTCCTTGACAGCTTGACAGGCCCTGGGCTCTATAATCTCATTGTATGGAAAGGTTTCATTGTGTAAAATTGTTTGTGAATATTTCTTCCTTTGTGTTAAACAAAAACCAAGTCAAGTGGGTGAAGTTTCTTATTTGAGTCAACTATTGCCTATACATCAGGCATCCACAAATTACTTCATATCCACCACTTGTTTACTGATTATATATTTTTCTAACCCAGTATATTGTTTAAGAAAACTCTTCTGAAAAATATATTGCCTTCACAAGTGGTAGCCTTGCAGTGATGCAAAAGGTGTTGAAGATTGATATCCTTGGAGGTGAGAAATAAGCACCACTTCAGATTGGATCATCACCTTGATCACAAGTGTAAAGTGAGCGGGGTTGGAAATCAACAGGCTGGACTGAGGTTTTCACTCCAGAAATATGAACTGCGTCAGTGTCTCTGCGCAGATCGATCGCGGACTTGTTGAGCACCAGAGGAGGCGAAGAAAGAAACCAATCCAGAGCCTCTACTTCAAGCTGAGAACATACTGGTCATGTATTTTTGACCAAAAAAAAAGACAACACGATCTTTATATTCAGACGTAGTACTACGAGGATCAACATTTCATGATGATGACATCAGTGTTGGTATTTCAGGGTGCTTGACTGGGGTCTTCTGCACTTCTGAGCGTTTCATCTATAAACCCCTATGTCATTAAAGCATGTCGGCTAGGGTTGATGAGCCGAAGCAGGGGTGCTCTAAAGGGACACTTCAAAAAGTCGACTCGGATGAATCATTTATGCTAAAGGTACCATGGAAACTGGCGTGCCTTAATGAGCCAACCCCACTGTTTGTTTAGCCAGCACGGATGAGGCTTGGCATGCTGAAATATAGATCGTACAGCAGCCTAACCCAAATCTGCTGGAGCCTTCACCCCTCCTTCAGAGATGAGAAATCAAAATGTTTTCTCTGCACGCCAGCGCTGACAGAAATACGAGATCAAGCCAAAGAGGCGATATGATCAAACTAAGTCGTATAAATGCTGGAGAGGGGCTTACAAACATAGCAAAAAGTATCTAACTCTTAATTACACAGGGCATCAGTCCGCTATCAGCTTTTTCTCCACACAAGTTTCATCAGGCGGTTTATAAACACTGTGCATATTAAAATTCATTTGACAGTTAACGTAATGATAGCTTCTGCTGGGAAATCTCGACAGCCCATACATTATTGATGTCTGAAGATTACGTTGGCTATATTATGTTTATATAGTTTGTGGCATTTGCTAAGGCAAGCAGCCCTATTACTGCTCATAGTGATGATTTTAACAACAAAATATTGGTAACACTTTAGGGACCGATTCTCACTATTAACTAGTTGCTTATTAGCATGCATATTACTAGCATATTGGCTGTTTATTAGTACTTATAAAGCACATATTAATGTCTTATTCTGCATGACCATAGATCCTTTAACCCTACCCCATACCTAAACTTAACAACTACCTTACTAACTATTAATAAGCAGCAAATTAGGCTAAAGTCATAGTTAATAGTTAGATGATAGTTGGTCTCCAAACTAAAGTGCGACCAAAATATTAACTAAAAATATTAAAATAAAGCCCAAAACTCAGGCTCACTAATTTAGATCATTTATAATAATAATATTTATGTACATTATATAGATTAAAAAAAAAATGTTTAAGATTTATGCATATGAATTGCATTTAAAATTTTCATCCATTTGGATTACATAGATTTAATCTGATACATATTTGTCAGTAATATGAAACAAGAAATTTCCATACGCTATATCCATTTGCTATCATAAAATATTTAAAAATGCATTTATTCTAATTCTTAAAATGAGCATAAATCTGTTTATTGTGAAAATAATTAGGCATTCAGTTAAAAAATATGAACATGGTTAAATTATGGCTAGCTGTGCAACAAGCAATATTGAAACTAATTAGATTTATTGATGGCAGATATATAAACTTG
>JAFVLL020002315.1:27377-54097 GCA_021397915.2 Tor tambroides | reverse complement strand
TTAAATAAATATTCATTTAATATTAATATCATATTAATATTATCATTTTATTTTGTATTAAATATTTAAGTGTGTGGGTGTGTGGGATATATATATATAGAGAGAGAGAGAGATATTAGTTTATCTTATGTGCTGCAAGATAATTTTTTAACTGATTTGTAAAAAAAAAAAAAAAAAGTTAACAGAGCTTATCTTATGTATGAGTTGCATACATTTGTGTTATATTTTATATTTTTGCTGTAAAAATGATTGGATCTGTCTTTTTCCGGGATAAATGTAAGTGTAAGATAATAAAACTTTACACGAGAGTAACAATTTATTCATTGTTTTTATGAAATATTATTTAAGCATAAGGTAACAAAGCTTATCTTGTAAAAAATAAGTAAATAAATAAATAAATAAATTTGTAAATATATATATATATATATATATATCTTATTTTATATTTAGATATTTATACTGGAGGGGGAAAAACCCCACAACTGAATGGTTCTGTTTTTTTATTTATTTATTTATTTTTCCCCCAGTAAAATATCTAAACATTCTCCAAACAAGATAAATTTAAGTGTACGATACTGAGAATAAATTATAAAATTAATGAAATTTTTATCTATAATATACATTTGAATATACATGAGAATAAACTTAATTTGCTTAAACCAATTAGCTTATTTTATGTTAGTGCTGCAAGTGCATTTCTTAATTGATTTAAAGAGAAAAGATACAAAGATAGCACAGATGTAAACCCTATAGAATATGTTCCTCACATGTCAAGTTAATGTATAAAGGAAGTGCAGTCAGCACACTGCCCAATAAATCAGATCAAGATCAAATGTTATGGCATAAGTGTTAGAGTTTAACAGGAAGGAAGCTCAAACAGTCTGCCATATTCCTAAACAGGACTAGCTTTTTTCTTTACACTGCTTACTTTTTGCATATAGTGCAAAAGTCAGGTTCTAGAAGTAAAAACCCAGCTGATTTTCTCTATTAAATAAGTTTTAGAAGTTTTAGCCTAAACCATTCAAAATAAATCTACTGTACACTCAGATTTTTTTTATGTGCATTTCTGTAAAAGCCACAAGTAATGTGATTTCAGCATAATTTTTAATTTTTTTTTTTTTGTTAATAATCACTGTTATCATGAAAATGTATCCACTGTACTCACATAAAGTGTTATAAATGACACATTATAATTACATATGTTTGAATATGTCACATATATTGCATTTTATGCATGATTTATAGTTAATAGTTTTATATTACATCATTAGATTGAATGATTTGTAATGCGTAGTTCATTGCATTGTGAAAGACAGTTAGCTTTATCTTTTAAATGGTTTGCAGCTCTTTATTGCTGATTTTTTTTAATGCTCATAAAGAAACTGAGTAGGAAAAATATTTTAGCATTATGTTTTTGTCTTTTAAGACCGTATTTCCGTATGACTCACTGAAAAGGTGTATTATGAAAGAGTTTGTTATGTAGCGTAAAAGTCACCTGTAGTTTAACCGTGTTTAACAGCGTTCTGTTTTGGAGGGACTGGATTCTTTCCCATTACCCTAGTAAACAGAAAGTAAGCTAGGCTGTTAATCTTTTTGAGGTATGTTTATGTCCCATTTTTTTTTTTTCCACCACCAAAACACAGTTGCTTTTCCAGATGCCAGCATCCGATCATTGCAGAAGCTCTTGGAAAACATGGTAATGGGAATCCATGCTGCAGCTCCGTCTCTGTGTGTTTGCTTTAGCCCATAGTGATTCGCCAATCTTAGCTGTGGATATTTAGGGTAAGTACCTGTTATTATTAGCCTTTGCAGCTGTTTATTTTCTCAGCGCAGTTGAAAGTCATGCAGAGAAAAACTGCATAAGCGACCACACATGAAAATTGTGTTTGATGGGTATCGAAGGGCAGTGAGACAATCGAGAGAGAGAGAGAGAAAGAGAGAGAGAGAACTGACCCTGGCCTCGGTGGCTCTAGATGTCGTGGGAGAGCACACTTACTGCAGCAGTTTGGTGGTCTAGCAGCCCTCCCCAAACCCTTCAGAAACCACTTCAAACATGTGTATGTGAGGCAGCAAGACTCGTCTCCATCCAGCTAACGTATGAAGGCCCGTCTTCTCTCTGGCCTTGCAGTTTTTCTATTTTTTGACTGCACAAAGTTCAGTCATGAAACAAAGAAAAACTTTTTTCTGACTGGGTGTAAAGTGCATCGCACTGAGTTGCATTTTTAGCTTTCAAAAATAAACAATTATTTTCAGTATTTTTGTCAGTAAAGACTTTTGCAGTAAAAATCTATCTATCTATCTATCTATCTATCTATCTATCTATCTATCTATCTATCTATCTATCTAAGAATTAGACAATGGAGCATATACTGTATAAATAATATTTTATGTGATATTATAGATAATTTAATGGTGTGAAAGCAAACTGTGTTTTCAATTAGTGTAACTTATAAAATAAGTAATACAAATGATAGGTTCCATCTTTTTCCAGTAAATATATCATAATATTGTTGAGAATATATTGAAATGATTTTATGATGAATTTTAAATTATGTAAAAATTATATAATACTTGAATTTATTATAAATGTATTATTTATTTTTTAAAATATTATTTAATTATTATTTTTTTTAATTATACCATGGTCTGTCTGAATACAGGATTCTGATTGGCTGGCAGGTATGCTTTAAAACCGTTTAATGCACAGGAAGTTCCAAGTCAGTTTAATCACTGTTCTATATTAATGCACTGCTTTAATTTAACAAGCTTGTCAACGCTTCCCCATGACTTTTATTAATAAAATAGCCTAGATACTAGATCGCTGCATTATATTCCTCAGCAACAAAGTGTAAAATCACTGTTTTTGAAGTAACACAGCTTCATTATTTGTATAGAGACGCGCAAAGGTAACGCCCACACAACTGTCATCTCTCTCTCTCTCTCTCTCTCTCTCTCTCTCTCTCTCAACTGATAATTCATTCAAATAAATGTGATCTTACCTCACTATTTCATCTCTGAGTCTGAATTGAAGCAGGCAAAATGCTAGAGCTAACGAGCCGTAGCTGACTAAAATAACCGTAATTTTTACCCTTCCGATTAAATATTACACTGCAAACATCATTAACAGTTTTAACTTGTAAATGCTTGCAAATTACCAAGGTATAAGCGGGATAATGCACAGCTAGCTGTGCATTAAACAATTTTAATGCACCTCGACCAGCTAGCCATGCATTATCCCTTACATATATAATATAACATATTTTTGTTAATGAGGTGAGAATAGGCTCCATTTGTTTGATTTTGTTTTCTTGTTTTCAGAGAATATATTATATTCATATATTAATTTATTGTTATTTTTTCAAATATTATTTAATATGTAACAATAAGCTTAAATTTCTTAAGCTAGATAGCTTATTTAATGTAATAAGTAAAAAAAATAAATAAAGTACATTTGTCTTATTTTATTGGTGTTTATTTATTTATTTATGTATTTATTTATTGAAAAACAAGAAAAAATGGTTCCACTTTCTTGGTCCAATAATAATTTTAATTTATATGTCTTGTTTAATATGGCTTTGTCATTTATTTCATTGTAGTCTTCATACTTGTTGATTCATTCATAAGGCCACTAAAACGTTTACATAGAGTTTCCCACCAAAAAGCTTTTTCCCACAGTATGTACCATATTCCTCCCCTCTCGTGTTTGAATCACTCCAGGCCAAGTGTTACGTTTATCCAGATGCGTTTTCTATAAAACCTCATATAGGGATGAGAATCTCCGTTCGAGTCAGTGCAGGAACGGAGTCCATTAGGAGAATCCCAAGAACCGTTCTCCAGCGGGGGCCCTTGAAAAGTGGGCTGAGGGGTGGGGGGGGGATCTCTGGAGAAACTGTGATTGGAAGCAGATGTTGGCTCGAGAAAGCCATAGAGGAGGTGGGGAGGTTTCGGAAAATTCTCAGGCCTCAGTCTTCACTTTCTGGGCCCTGCCTCCGTCGACCAATCGCAGGACATCAGCGGCCCATTTGAAGGGCGTCAGGAGCGCCCCGATTGGTCGAGAGGCCGACCGTGGGCGCAGGGAGCAGATGTCCTGGGAAAGGCGTGCTAACTCCCAAACGAAGCCCAGTAAGCGAGAGGTGAAAACATTCGATCCTGAGCAGAGTTTGCGTTCAGCCAGCTGCGCTTACATACGCACATGCACGCACCGCACTTGTGCAAACATGTGCATGGACTCGCACACTGCGGTCTATAAATCTACATGATGACGACTGCATAAGCACATTTTTTCTTATAAATACCAAATATTACATTATTGATGTGGGTTTTGCAGGCGCAGCAAGAGACCGGCACTTGCCTTTTTATAACAACACGAGCATAATAAATGCAGTTCATCGCGAGCGCTGACATGCACCAAGCTTTTAGCGCTGGAGTGTCAGGTATTGAATGCGATGGAGATCTTCCACTGACCCTCAATTTACCCCTTTTGGTTCTGGCTCAACAAACACACTTGCTTCTCATTGTACCTGTCTAGCGGTTTATAAGCCGTCATGCCTTCTGAAACAAAAATCAATCAGCATTCCTGATGGAAAGTCCACATTACCATCTGAAGACGTCTCCATTTCCTGTCTCGAATGCCAGGTCCCCAGCTTTTGGCCCTTGGTGAATACGGCGCGCCCCGGCGAGGGCGCTCTCATCTGGGCAGGGGTCTATGTGAGTCGGTAGCACATGATGGGAGACCCGGACAAGGACAAGTGTAATAAAAATGCAAATCGCAGGCAAAGCTCGGGCGACCCGAGCCCCGACCCCCCTACACCCACATAATACACTTCCCACCTGTGGCTAAATCTGGGTCAGGACGTCTTCACTCAGACTCAGAAACATGCGAGAGAGAAAATCAAAGTGTCTGTGAGACGCTGAATGACATTTAGAAGCTCTTTGTTGTTTCCTCTTTAATCATTTTTAAATATAAATACAAATTGGCCTCACAGTAATACAAATCGTTTATTTACTGTGAACATAAATGAGCAGATTAACCTATTATTGTCCGAGTTGTTTTTTTTTTTCTACCAGACAATAAATGCAATAATTTGTAATAAATAAATATAGAATAATTTAGAAATATGTGCATTTGATTTAAATTGAAATGCAAATTGGCCTCACAACACTATATCTAATATATTTATTGTGAACATAAATGAGTAAATAAATCCGTTAATGCCCAGATGTTTGTTTCTTTCATCCATCCATCCATCCATCCATCAATTTTTACCAGAGATGTCTTAGTTATAATCATTTGTACTTTGTTAATAATTTGTAACAAATAAATAAATACATAAATAAGCAAAAATAAATAAATAAATAAATATTAGGGTATTTTTCACATCTGTTTAAATAAATAAATAAATAAACACCCTCAATGAATGAAATTGCATTCATAAGGTCTTTATTTCCTGTTTGAAGATATTTACATATAAATACCAATGAAACTCACAATAGTGTAACTAATATATTTATTGTGAACATAAATGAGTGGATTAACCCATTAATGTCCAATGTTTTTTATTTATTTATTACTTTCTACCAAAGGTGTTTTAAATCAGTCATTTTCATATTTTTAACAAACATTTTATTTGCATTTGAACAGAATAGCTAATATATTTGTGATAGATCAACCCATTAATGCGTTTATTTTTAAGAGATGTCATAATTAGAATAATTTTCTATTTAAATATTTGATATTAAAACAAGCAAACAGTCTAAAGCTGTCATGTGCAATTCTGAGTAAACAAATATTTATAGATGGAGAAAAAAAAAAAAAAAAAACATTTGGCACCTTTACCCAAAGGCTTACAGTAAATGGGTTAAAATATAGATGATCATTTGTAAGCAGATCATGAGTCATCACTGAAACCATGAGAATAGAGATAGATCAGACACCGATAGTCCAATAGGATCGGTTATGGGGCTGTAATGAAGTCCCAAGACAGTGTTACTGATCCCTGGTAATATTGACCCGAACCAGATTCGACCGTTCAGGACAATGAGCCCAGAATAGAAAATGCTGTTATGAAGAGGACATTGGGGAACCAGGAATGGGCTCGTATTTCACAAGCTCTGGCGTAATGGAACCAGTGAGAGGAGCTTAACATGCGTCATGAGGGCCATCTCTCTCTCCATCTCCTCACGGGGATACATGCTGCATTTTGCGAGTTAATTTATCACAATAAGATTGGCTTTTGGAGCATAGATAGCCTCACATCTCCACTGACGGGACCAGCCGTTAGTGGCATAAAAATCATGCAGAAGTTCAGTCAGATATCATTAGATGGGTTTACATCCACTGAAACATTCAGATTCAGTCGCCATGATCAGAACTGGAGAAACTTATTGTGAAAATGTTACTAGAGCCACTGAGAGTGCATCACATGCTCAGCAATGGATTCTCTGCAGTGAATGGGTGCCGTCAGAATGAGAGTCCAAACAGCTGATAAAAACTCCACAAGTAATCCACATCACTCCAGTCCATCGGTTAACATCTTTTGTGAAAAGTTTTGTAAGAAACACACCCATCAAGATACGTCCAACCCATGGTTCTGTCCAAAATACAAGTCCATAATCCATAATCCAAGTGAAAAAGTCCATCTCCTGTTGTCTCTTGCATCAAAATCCACCAATATATTTGTTTAGCACTGTTTTGGCTTATATATTTG
This sequence comes from Tor tambroides, assembly GCA_021397915.2. Taxonomy (NCBI): domain Eukaryota; kingdom Metazoa; phylum Chordata; class Actinopteri; order Cypriniformes; family Cyprinidae; genus Tor; species Tor tambroides. The sequence continues at coordinate 47,390 of JAFVLL020002315.1, read as the reverse complement.
TTCATTGGAGTGGTGCGAATTACTGTGACGTTTTTATCAGCTGTTTGGACTCTCATTCTGACGGCACCCATTCACTGCAGAGGATCCATTGGTGAGCGAGTAATGCAACATTTTTTTTTTTTTTTCTAATGAACAGATTGGGTGAATTATTCCTTTAATATATTATGTTTCAACCCAAACAAGGAAGCTGACTAAGACCTTTATTATTACAGTTTTATAATTGCAGACAAAACAGTGTGCTTTTTATAATTTATTTAATTTTTATTATTTTTAACCATCCACCTGTTCTAGCTATGTGCGCCCATTATTTTGAATTGAAACTTTAAAAATAGTCATTATACTTGCAATTCTGTTTGCTGCTGATGCTGCAGAATTTCACTCACTTTTATTTTGATTTTTTGGGGCATTTGTCTGCTTGTACTCTGATGGTAGGATACAGGAGACAGCTGAGGCCAGCCATAGACTTTAGCATAAATATTTGTGCTCAGACTCCACACACTCCTCCATCTCCCTCATAGGAAGCTTGAAGCTGTGTGTGTGTGTGTGTGTGTGTGTGTGTGTGTGTACTAGAGAGAGACAGAGAAATTCTTCAACAGTCTGCAAGCATAGGACATCACCTAACTTCACCACTTATGACACTTTTGCACTTGCAAAGAGGTTTTTTCTCTCTTTCTTTCTTTCTCTGCCTTTCTTTCGTTTTTTTCACTCAACCGTAATGGAAAATTACCTCAGTCAGATATGAAAATTACCCTTTTGAAATCCCCAACTGTAGGTGCCTTCAAACCCACAAATACACCGTGTTTGTGTAACCTGACAACCATTTTCAGCATATATCAAAACTGCATAGTGCTTCTCAAACACACTCAGAAAAATCTACTACGTTATATTTATAATTCTATGCATATTGAAGGTACCTATTAAAGGCATTATTTTTAAGCAAGATCAGATTCTTTATGAACATGTGATGAGATGAAGTGCTCTGGTGTGTGTATGGGTGAAGCATGTGATGACTGTTGCATGCGGATCTAAAGCAGACAAAGGTGAAGGCAAGAGAGGAACCACCTGCAAACGTGAAGCTGCTGAATGATGTCTAGAGCACACAGGCCTTGAACACTGTGTGCGTGTGTGTGGTCAGTTGCGGACGTTACGAGGTTTATGGAGAATGAAACATTTAAGGCAAGACACTACAGCTGAAATCTTTCATGCACGGGTCAATTTTGGGCTATTTTGCTTTCGTAACTTCTTTCAATATGTTGAATCCCATCTGTAAAAATATTTAATAGGTCAATAAAATAAAACAAGCTTTAGGTTTCCAGATTTCTGTTCTGAGAATGAATGAAAATGAGTGCATATATAATTAGATAATCCCTCATTTGCATATTTAAACATAACATTTCAGAAATGTGTAATTCAAAACAATTGCCACGATTAATCATCTGGGGAAAGTGTGGTGATATCTATCATCTAACATGTTGACCCAGTTCAGCTTTAGTGTTTTGCCTTCAGCAAGTAATATATTGATCTCACTCAGGCCAACGTTACTTTGAGCCCCATGATTTTGAAAATATTGAAATATAAAATATAGAAGATGTATATGAGACCAAGTGTTTTGTGCTGCCCAAAAGACGGCAGGAATAAACATGTCATCGAATTGGACAGAATATCTTGGATGTTTTATGTGCAAATGTCAAAGACAGAAACTGGATCTACACAGAGCGTACTGGAATACAATATGCGTCTAAATAGAAAATGCTGATTGGCAGAATATCAGACCACCGTGACCAACTAACACTATTTATCGACTCAGAACACAGACATTTCCAGACCTAGTTACCAAAAGACAACCGTGTATGCAACTAGTGCACACAAAATAACATAAAAAGTCTTTTTTTTTTTTTTTTTTGACCTGTGCTCTGATTTTGCACAACCCACTGACTCTTTCTTTCCACAGAAGCGAGACCCGTATTTTCAGCTAAATTGTGAAATCTATCACTCGTACCTGGTGAATCCCCTGCAAGTTCAACTGCAACAGCGTAGGAACACTTCAAAAAGTAGGCATGGACAACTTGAGGCACAAATCTTTGAAAAGTAAAAATGTTTCCCAGAAATAAAGGGGATGTAGAAATTGCATTGCCAATCCTTACCTGCAATGTGAGTGATGAAAACACCAGACTCAAATGGTACAGTTTATATGTGCATACATCCATATAATACCCATAACCTACTCACATATATGAGAAAAATGCTAATTATGTAACAGTTAAAAGATTAACATGCATTTGAAAATGGCTTAGTATTTGGTTTGTCTCTCTTTCTTTCCAATAAGCAATGGAAGCAAGTACAGCTGAACATAAAGCAGTCACACGATGCACACAAATGCACTTATTTGATTAGTGACTTAGAAATATTTTCTTCATTTTATATCAATTTGTTTTACGTTGTTCGAAATCATAAAACTGTCCTACTTCTAAGTAGGGCAGGACTCTAAGGTACACTGAAAAAAATGATACTATTTTTTATTATTATTATTATTATTTTAGCTACATTTAAATAAAAAAATGTTGAAAGTTAGTCAACTAAAATAAATTGATTGCAACCGCTTACCTTAAAAAAAAAATTAGTAAATTCAATTCATTCTTTTTCAGTGTACAAAAGCTAAAAGGGACATCTTTGTACCCTAAAATATACATAAAAAGCTACATTTGCTTACTTTAAAAGTACATAGTACCTTTTGAAAGGATAGCGGCCCAGTGACAGCTTTTGTACCTTTTATTCTGAGTGTGTAGCCTCAGACTTTTGGACCTGATTGTATGTCTGATGTTTTTTTTTTTAATGCTTTGGCAACATAAACCCATATTTGTATAGTCAAGATACAGTCTTTGGATCTTGACAGAGAGCACAGACAGTCATAAAAAGAAGAGACGGCCCTTGTCATTTGTAATTTATTGTACTGAGGTTACACTTATGAATGGACTCAGTGTGTCCGTTTTAGTTCTTACGTCAAGGGCCTTTTTTTTAGGGTTGTCGCTGCGCAACATATTCCCGTCCCCTTCCTCAGAAGAGCCTGTGGCGCATGTAAAGCCCCGGCATACGACGGCCAGAGGAGCAGCACGCCAGTCTTTAGTGTGAGAATCAAAGGCAGCAGCCTCTGTCTTTCCGTGATGTGAAGATGAAAAACTGCAGCTGTGGTATTTATGATGATTAGCAATGAAAGAAACGAGCTGCTCATTTAACCAAGACTCATAATAAACAAAACCACAAATCTGCCGCAAAGCCTGCAGAGCTGCAAGGTGATAACTGCGTGTGTTTGCAACTTCATACCTGTGTTTGTGCGAACGTTGGGTTGCTATGGGTGTGTCTTCCTTCGTGCCACTTTGATTCAGCATTGTTGGCCAAAGATTCATTTTGAAATAACAAAGACACACGTGAATCATTTTCTCCACATATATTTTAATAACATAAGTACAATAAGAAATAGAAGCTACTGTTTATAAAACTCTCCAGCGGAACATAATGATGGGCCAGCATCAGCCTTATCTATACAGAACTGTATAAGCAGACAGGTCTTTAAATTCCTTAAATTTGACTTTTTTCTTTTTCTTTTTTTTTTCCATTTCATATAAAAGAAAATTCGCTACATTTTGTCCTGCGCTACCTTATTTTATTTTATTTTTCCCACGAAAGCACCAGCTGTCTGCATCTCATATTTCAAAGTTTATAAAATATAAATTATTGAAAAATATCAAAATGCTTGTGAACTAAATACATTAAAATTCTCATTTGAACAAAAAAATACAGAAATATAAAAAAATAAGGCAAAATTGTGGGGAAATAAAAACAACACTCGTCAATATGAACATGCATGTATGTATCTGTCAAAAGTGTTCATTTCCACACAAAATGCATCACTTTTGCAACTTTTACAATCAGATGCATTATGACTTGGACCTTGTCAAAAAAAAAAAAAAAGTTATGTAACATGCCGCTGGCTTTCGGTTGTGGCTTTAACAAACTCGCACTTTCCTCTTGTTATTCCAGAGAGACTTTTTTTAACACTATAAACTGCTCGTTCAAGTGATGTAGCACTTTTGTTGTTGTTCATGGCAGGACGGTTGCGACTGAAACCAGCTCATCTCTGAATCAAAGACTTGTATTCTGAGCTCTCATGAATGTGTTCCCAGTTTAATCTAGCCATTTTATGAAACGTTATCTGTAAAAATAGACAATTCCAAAGCTACGCCAATCAGGATGGGTAGCATACTCTGCCACTGTAAACAATACGGTTTGTTTTCTTAGAAGAACGTTCTTTACTTTGGCTTTTCCCACAAGGTCTTGTGTACGAGACCCTTCCCACACAGTGAAACGCAGGGCTGAAGAAAACACACATTGAATCTGACTGCCATTAAAAGACTGCAAACGCTTTTCATGTGCAGTTGTAATAAAACTCGGACTAAAATACTGCATTTATCTGAGCCATTACGAAACTCACTCCCATGTTGGACGTCGTGGCGTTTGTTAGCCAGTCGTAGCGCACGCCATCGTCTTCAAGTATCAGCATGATCTGGTCTTCCTCCTATCTTAACCTTATATCAGCCACTAACAGTAACACTTTCACAAACCATCTGGAAAATCAAACGCAGCCCAACAAGATCCTTGGTTTCTGCTGCGATGTCCATCTCACCTACTTTGCCAATCCAGATGCATGCTGAAGTGTGCACTTTTTTTCAACATGGTCTGTCTCAAGGTTAAAAAGGCCTCGCTTTATGGCTTTCGGTTCAGTCTAGTGCTGCCTGCGAACCGTTTGAGGCCCGGTTGAGTGACATTTCAGTTGTCACCAGCCCAAACGTTTCAGTCAACCTCGAGAAAACAGAGCAAGTTCATAAAGACGGTGTGCTATATTAAGGCAAAACTTTATGAAAGAGCATTCACGTACAAACAAACCGAGGCAAGAAACGTCTGTCATTTTTATAAAGGTTTTTTTTTTTTTTTTTTTTTTAAGTTTTAGTTATATTAGTGCACTAAGTAAACTAAGAGAAAATGAGAAATGTTGGCTCAGTTTATTTAATAATAATGTAATAATTTATGTAAAAAGATCTGTTTATTTATTTATTTATTTTTCCATTCTATTACAGTTAATGTTCATTTCAAGCAACTATCTGTAATGGTTTCAGTTAACAAAATAACTAACTACATAAATAAATAAATACATTTCTCTAAGATAAAGATTTTTTGTTTTGTCTGGTGTTTTATTTATTTATTTTTTTTTCCTTTTTTTGGAGTCTAACCCTCCCCAACTACACCGGCAGAATGTTGACTGTTTAACAGCTCACCTCATCAGGGTCAGAAAGCTTGAACTCCCAGCCGTCTCCAGTCCAGCTGATGAAGGACTGGCAGGATTTGTCTGTCAAGAGCTCCAACAGAAACTGCCAGAGTTGGATGGGTCCGCTGCCTGAACAGAGACACAACACCGCCACTTAATACAGTCCCATGGAGGATGTTCACAACAAAATCTCAATACCACATATATGAATCACATATCAAAGTAGCATGTTATTACCATTCTAGATTTTTCAGTTCCAGATTTCCTACTGTATTAGTGCATTAAGTTTTTGTATCCCGGTCCAAACTGAGTCTCACATGCCATTAGCTTTATGTCAGTCTGAGACACAATGGAGTATTGACTGGCTACTGCTCAGACTGCATGTCCTACTTGAGCTTTGGACTCTTTATGTGAATTCCAAAGCACTGACATCATTTGGATTTGCCCCAAGGCTAAATATCTGGCAGATAAATGTGTTTGATCACGCAGGCCATGATGTATATGTCTGCATGTCGCCTGGGTGTATCTGAAAGCACACATGTGTGTGATGTCGACATGTGTGTGAACGGCTGTGTGGGTGTGAGAGAGTGAAGCCCTTGGCGGACATCTGCAAACCGAGAGGCTTTTCTCACAGGCTCCAACATCGCATTCACCCCTAACCGTGCCGGGGTCAACTTTAAAGACTTTAGCCTTTCTGCACGGTGACATATTTAAGGAGAGATTTGAAATATTGCAAACATGCATGTTAATGCATTTGATTGCGAGAAGCGATTTAAGGACTAGCGCGAAGGTTTTATGCGGTCGTGTTGACCTACAGCGCGAGATCTATCCTGCAAGGGCTTCACAGCGTGTAGGCAGCAGCAGAGCAGCTCGTGCACCCGTCTAGATAAGCTTTGCTTTTTTCTTCATCTTGTGGTTTGTGTGCATTAAAATGAACCGTCATTTCATATCACACATGCTGCAAAACAAGAGTGAAGAGAAGAGAGAGACTCTCAATTTTCCTTGCAGAAGTCCTGCAGGTTTAGGGATGCACAATATATAGGTACCATATTGATTATCAATTGGCAATACTGAAGTTTTTTCATTTATCAGTGGGATATCAATATTGGATAATTAATTGTGCGTGCTCATTTGCCCAATTTTTACATTTAGATTACTTTTGACGTCATTTCAATGCAAAATCAATCAAATCAAATTGAAAAACAAAAATAAAAATAAATAAATCACAAAAAACTTTTTTTTTTCATTCTGTATAATTTAATGTTGTGATGCCTAAATTCAAGATTTTATTTTTCATTTATTTAAACAGTAGTATAAAATTTTAATCGCTTTCATTTTTCGGTCATCAGGAATAAAATAAAATAGTGTAATCGGGCAGAATTTTAATATTGATGCAACCTTCATTTACATGCTTTCAGGGCTTATATTAGATTAGCGCATTATTCAGAAGACACATCATGTCACATAAAGTAATAATGTCACATTATTACTTTAAGCATAGACTGTATATGCTACATTTATTCAGTTACCTAATCTGCATTATTCCTTTGGTGCATTGGGCGGGAAAGCAACGCACATGCAAAATGCATGGCGATAACAGCAGGCACAATTCATTCCTAGTGAATTCCCCACTGCGTGTAACATCCAGCTAAAAATATCCTTGCCGATAATGCAATAAAACACTAATGCAATTCTGAAACAGATTATCTCATCAACAATTCAACAGTTCATTCTAACCCTCTCCCTCTCTGTCTGTCTGCCTCTCTTTGTCTCCATCTAAACATATGAATCACTAAAATCACTCATCTGGATCAATGCAGTAATCTGTTTATCTAGGTAAATGCATTAAAACACATTCCATAAGCTCGGCTACTGTAACACACCCTCATCAGGCCCAAAGAGGCCGGGAACGGAAAGCAATCGGTCTGTCCTCTACACGCCTGAACCAAACCCTCACACTGACAGACAAATCCACCGCGGACTTTCAGCAAAGCTTTAAGAGTACATTAAGGCCACTTTACTTGAAGTCAGTGCATGATTACAGCAAGCAAAGGCAAGGATTTCTGAAAACAACTTGGATTGCTAACACTGAGCTTAAAAAGAGAGTTTGATCACACAAATATTTTTGAGTGAATTAGTATTTATGCCCTCATGTCATTCCAGATCTGTATGACTTTCTTTCTTCCATAAAACACAAAAGAGGACGTTTAGCAGAATGTTCACGCTGCACTTTTCCATCCAATGAAAGTGAATGGTGACCAATATCCAAAATACCTAAAAGTAAAGGTAACATTAGTTAACTACATTTGGTTAACATGAACTAACATATAAATAAAAATACTTAGTTAATACTTAATCTAAAATACTAATCTTAGCTCATTTTAATTCTGACAGCCAATCAAAAGTTATTATTTGATGGACCTGAAAATATTGCTAGTTAATGCATTAATGGACCCTTATTGTAAAGTGCTTCCAAAGTTGTCTTTGGTTCTTGAGCGTTTTAAAATGAGACAAAGGTATCATAACGTTTCAGAAGAATTGGACTGCCATACATTGTCATATAAACTATTTTCATGCCACTTTTATGGTGCTTTTTTGTCATTTTTGGAGCTTGACCACCCAGTCCCCATTCACTTTCACTATATGGAAAAACAGCATGAACATTCTTCTAAACGTCCTTTTGTGGTCTACGAGTAAACGATGACAGAGTTTTATTTTTCTTGGTGAACTGTCCCTTTAATGTGTGCATGTATCTTTATAAGGAAGCCGCCCTGTAAAGTTAAAAATCAGCCATCGCTGAAGAAAGTGTGTTGCGGTACTGTGGTTGTGCTGCTCTCCTCACAGATCTGATGGATTTGTACGTGCGTATGTGATTAATGATGACAAACACGAAACCTCAGAGCTCTGCGAGCGAATAGATCTTTTTTGTCACTTGCTGTCTTTATCTACCTCATCTCTGAACTCTGAAGGCTGCTGTGTTGACACTGCGGTAACACTCGTAAAAAACAGGTACTTCTGTCCATTATAAAAATATGTTTTGCAGTATTCCTCATGCATGTGCACATCTACAGAAACAAATGCATTTTACTGAAATATATGACTATTACGGCTCGCATCTAGTATGGAGAATTCCAGACGACATCCAACTCAAGTACAGGCAAAACGGTGCTTTATATGTTCAAAGGAACCTTATCTTCCCAAAATAGAAATATGCATAGTGAGTGCGGCCTGTGTGTGCGTTCTTTTACGGTAGGGAAGTGTTTTCTGTTGCGTTTTCAGATATATGAGCAGGTACGTTTGAGACGTATGGCACAAGGTTTAAAAAAAAGCCCCTCGAAGATGGGCCGATAAAGGAGCTCTCATCTTAAGTGCACAGGGCTGCTATCACTTTGTGCTGCACCCACTGTTGCCAAGATGACCTGGGAAATGGGTTGAGATGTGGGCCGCAGATAAGGAGTACAAGATAAAAACAGCAGAAAAAGAAACGGAGAGCTGGTGGCAGTGACAGAAGCGAGGAGGGAAGGAACGTGTGTTTTGATGTGAAGAGGCCGGGGTGTGGCGTGTTTGCTGGTACACGAGCCGCTCGCAAAAACACTGCCATGACTTTCTTACAGTCATGTAACAAATGTGGCTCTGCGGTTAACAAGTGCACGATGCATTCAAAACTGGTGCACGACTCGTCTTCACTGATCCGCCAGCAGCCGTGTCCCAGTAACATGAGACGAGATGTCTCCATCAGCAGGACTCGTGTGCGTAAACGTGTGATTCCAAATGCTTGCTGATTCCTTTTTTCATCATTTCATTTGTCACTGTATGTTTATGATATGGCATATGATACCATATATATATATGGAATAACATCATATGCTATTTAATATGATGTTATTTTATATATGAAGTAACATCATATGCTTTTTGATATATGGAATATATCATATGGCATGCAATATGACATATGAAGGAATAACGTGCTTTTTGATATGATATGGAATGCAATAAGATATACATTATGATATATATTGAATAACATTCTTTTTTGGCATGCAATATTTAAAATATGATATGGAATAACTCATCACGTGCTATTTGATATGATGTTATTTGATATATGAACTAATATCATATTGTTTTTGATATGTGGAATATATCATATGGGATATATATAAATATGACTTATGATGTAAGGAATAACATGCTTTTTCATATGATATGGTATGCAGTATGATTTATAATATGATATATTGAATAACATTTTTTGATTGATATGGTATAAATGATACAATATGGCATGCAATATTTAAAATATGACATGGAATGACATGTTTTTTTCATATGGTATACATCATATGAATATCGCATGCAACATGTAATATGATTTATGATATATAGAATAACATGGTATACAGTATATGATGTATAATATGATCTATTATGTCATATATGTAATAACATGATATGGTGTGTGATATAAAATATAATAATATATGATTTATGATATCATATATGGAATAGCATGACATGCTTTTTTGATGCTTTTTGCATGATATGGTATTTAATATGACATGTAATATGATCCATTATATGTGCAATAACATCATATGGTTGTTGATTTGATATATACAGTATAAGATACAGTGTGCTATATGATATACAATATCATATGATTTCTGATATATAGAATAAGGCTTTGTTTATATTATATAGTATATAATATCATAAATAATATAAGATATGGTATTTGATATCATGTTTACATGGGATTTCATGGTAATAATAATGTGGTATCCAAAAAAAAAAGTATCAAGGTATTTTTTCAGTCATACTTTAAAGAATGCCATGCCAATACCATGGTGCATGTTCAAAAAAAACATTGTATTACCATGCAACATAATACCATTGTACCATGCTCATCATCTTTTTTAAATAGTATAAAAGTACTAACTTCAGTAAAGTTATTGTTGCTGGTCTTGTGTATGACTGTGAAACTAGGCTATGTCTCAAGGCGCTGGTTTTCAGTCTTGTGCTTTATTTGAATTCTGACTCATTTGGGTTTATTGCATGATTAGGTTGTGTGCATGAGCGGAGAATGATTGAATGCGGGGTAATGCTGACCTGTGTAGCCAGCAAGCGCGGCCGCCGGGATGACCGGTTTGTCCTTGCTGAGGTCCGAGCGCTCCCGTACGTAGTCTTTGAAGGTACCCTTTGGTTTGTGTCCGTGCAGTGCGGTGGGATAGTCCTCCGAGTCGAAGCTGTCGTAGGAGGGAACTCTCTGTAGGCTGTTGAATGACGACTGACTACTCCAGGACTGCGTCAGTCTGTCGCAGCTCTCGAAACTGTCAATGCTCTCAAACGAATCTTGACCTCCCAGCTTACCTGCGACGGAGATTTCACTGTTATTAAACATCATTCACAGTCATTTTTCATTCCACATATTCAAACAGACAGGGTTTTGATCTGACGCATGTTGAATGGAAAAGAGGAGCATGTGCATTCTTCTAAATATCTCCAAAAAAAAAAAAATTGTATAACAGTAGTATGGTGACTTTTAAAACCAACAGGCTTTTTCTTTAAAGATCAGCATCCTCATTTATAAAAACATGCATAAAATGTTCCATTATAGTTAACTAAAACTAAACCAAAATTAAAAATGCTAAATGAAATAAATTTAAGTTAATGTAATGAAATAAATAAACTAAACCTGAAAAAAAAAAGAAATGTTTTATAAAATCCATATAGACACACACACACAACAAAATTAAAATGCAAAATTTAATCATATAAAAACTGATTTAAAATATTAATAAAAAAAACTATAATCTCAATTGTGCTAAAATAACACTGAAATGTTCCTAAATATGAATGTGCAACAATTTCTGAAATGTTTAAAAAAAAAAATAGATTTTTTTTTTTTTTTTTTCAGGAAATGATATATAATTATTGAATTAATTTCAGTGACATATTTATTACAAAGAAGTTGCCTGTTTGCACATATAATAATATTAATGCACATTATCTTTACATTGTAATAAGCAATGCTTGATTATTTTAATTTATGAATGCTTATACTGTAAGTATATAAGAATGCAAAATGTTTGCACGCTTACTTTTCAGTTGGCGTAGACATAAGAACATTTCCACGTCAATTTTTGATTTTATAAATCCTGATTTGTTCCTCACTTGTTACATAGCATAAACTCCATGGAATTTAGGATCAAATCAGATTATACATATCTTTTATAAATGAGGCCCCTGGCCTTTATTTCTACCCATAAACCCAATGTCTTTGTTTGCAGAAGGTGCAAAGTTTGGCAACTACACCAGCCAGAGAAGTTCACAAGCAGTCTAGACCCAACCACGTGGAAAAATCCAGAACTGGTCCACACCACACTGTGTTGTTCTTACACAATTTCCATGTGGAAATATTTGGGTTTTCTCTAATTGGATGAAAATCAAAACAAATTGCTTCTCTATTTTTGGCCAAGCTGGAGATAAAAGGCCGGTCTCGATTGAATGTCAATTACAGAATGAAAGATAATACAGAGCTGGGACTGATCCTGAAATCCTCAATTGAAAAATTGAAGCCACATGCGAGTTTGGTGGCACCACAAATACTTTCCCACGCAGGAAAAACACAGCGCCGTTGCCAAAGCTGGGATTTACTCCACAGTGCGTACCTAGAGGGCGAAAACCCAAATCTCTGCGTTGTTCAAAAATATACAAGCGACTTTAACACATCTCAACGTCCAATCCAAATCGTGATCATTTGTTCAGCTGCACGTTGGTTAGACAGGAGCGGTTTATTCGAAACCAGACGTACGTGAGGTAAAGTTACTTCATGAGAAACCGGAACGCTCTTTTCACGCTTTACACCTCTCGCTCCTTACGAGAACCTAAGGTTCACAAAAACACCTCGTACCCCAGTAACGTAACCTCACGCGGACGCCTTGACACAAAAGACGGCTACCAGCGCTCTGTGGCTTCAAACATGTCTCACTTTGAAGCAAACACCTTTGTTTTTCTCTCCTTCTTCCCCACCGCAGTTAAGAGCATCTCGAGATAGTGTAAGATAGAACCGCAAACAAACCCAACGGTCTACTTCATTCCCTGGCACTGCGTGCATAACTGCAGTAATGCGAGATGAGAGCGGTATTTCGGAGACCACACACTGCTGATCACCGCGGGGGTGATGGGGATCAATTTAAGCCCCGATGGGAGATGGTAAACACACGTCTAAGACCAGAGGAATTAGTTCTCGCCTCCCGAACGTTTATGCCGTATTAATCTAGACCTCGCATGAGCGCGTGACCTTTGACCCATACTCACCTCTGCTAATGCGACCCACACACATGTTGTCGGGTGACACAACTTCCTGTTTGACTGAAAAATAGTCTCCCTGCAGCGGATTGAGAGGCGTGTCTCGCAGTATAACGTTGGGATACTCGCTCTCGTATTTGAGCGACAGCAGGTCTTCTGAGCTGATCGGGTGGAGGGTCTGGTAGGACTCTGTGATGAAGCTCGGCTCTGAGTATTCTGACGGAGGGACGCACTGAGGATGTTCAATGCCATAGTCTGGAGGAAAGAACGACAAATTTAAAAACAAGAGTATTTACGTAGACCTTTTCCATAAAATGACATAGTGACCAAAGACTGTCGGCACCAGGGCTATTATTATTATTATCATATTAAAAAAAAGAATAAATAGTGCTGGCAAACAATTAATCGCGATTAATCGCATCCAAAATAAATGTTTTTGTTTACATAATATATGTGTGTGTACTGTGTATATTTATTATGCATATATAAATACACATGCATGTATATTTTTCAGAAAATATGTTATATATTAAATATAATGTAAATTATATGAATATAAATATATACATTTTCAAAATATATACTGTATGTGTGTCTATTTATATATACACATTATAAATATACACAGTACACACACACATATATTATGTAAACAAAAACTTTTATTTTGGATGTGATTAATCACGATTAATTGTTTGACAGCACTAAAAAAAAATGCATTACTTGTAATTAAATAAATATTATCTGAAATAAAATTATTTTATTTCATTTTTTTTTCAACTAGTTGCCAAAACAACATTTTTTTTTTTTTTAGTTGAAGCACTAAATAACTAAAACTTAATAAAAACTATAAAGACATAAAAAAAACCTGTATCTAAAATTAAAATAAAAACAGAAAATATAAAAAATAAAATCTAATTCAAAATATTAAAAAAACTATAATAGTATATCAGTGATACTGAAAAAAAACTGGTCTGCACTACAAAATGATGTGATTATGTTTGGTCATGAGACCATTAGTAATTAATTAAGGCTTTAATTAATTAATCTGCACTAATCTACGCTACAGTCACCATGTTTGATTTGAGATCTGCAGGAGGTAAAGATTCTCAGTGAATAATGACTTAAATTTAGTGAGGCGTGATGTATCGGTACACAATATCGGTTATCGGTTATTATAAAATTAGATATTATTTATTGTATTGGCCAATATTAGATTTTTAATTGTTTATTTCATGATTTACATTTGGAGTGCTTCTGCAATCATCTAATTCTTACTTAAAATTCATTTATAAAACACTAATAACACTGTCACTATGCAAAAATATGAACATTAGCGAGTATTAGCAAATATTGATACTAGTACTTAAATATAAAATATCCATTTTTCATACTGTGTATTATAATGGAGCAAACAACTGATTTTAGTTTTTGTTTATTTATTTATTTTAGCTATTTAGACAAGAAATAATCATCGGTTTTAATATCATTGCATCCCTAATTAAATTTCAAAGCCATGTATGGCTTTGTGTGATGGTGCTTTACTAGTGCTTCTCAGCTTGACAGCAACAGCTTTTTCTGTATTAATAAAGTTAGACTTGAATGACATAAGTGTGAGTTTATACAGAAATTTTATGAATGAACTTTTCCTTTAAGGCAGGCGTTAAGTGATAAAGGATTTCTTTAACTGCCTTCACTTACAGACAACATCTAGTAGAGTCATGACTGAAGTGCTGAACGTGTGGTGGTGACGTGAACTGAAAGAGAGGACAGATACTCACTGAAGAAGTAGTCGGAGGGGTAGCGGGATTCCTGGAAACTGGAGGTCAGGCCGTTGACAGGCAAATGCTTCGGGTCTTCTGTGTGAAGAAAACGACACACATCACTGAAGTCATGCACACTTTCAAAGCTGAGCTTGTTGTGGAAGAGATTAGATTGTGTAAGGTAGTGCAACAGAAACTGCTTAGATATGCATGTCAGCGTGGAATTTACTTTACAGGCTTTCAAAATGTGAAACCTCATACATGCTTCCAGCATTTGACATGACAAATCGCAGCACACGTCATGAAATATAGATGATAAAATCTGCTAAAGATGATTTACTGTACTGTATCTTACTCTTTTGTAAAAGTCACCTTATAAATAACATTACATCTCCAAATTCTAATGGGATGATCTGTATTCAGAGTTTTGGATTTACTCTCCCCTGTGACTCTATATTAATGTTTGAGGTTTCTAAGTTGAAGTATTTATCGCAAAGCAGCTGCTCATTTGGACATATAATAATAATAATGTATTTTGTGATTTTCTATTTATAATCACATTGCAATGTTGCAAAAAAGTCTGCGATATACTGACACCTATGACTGCCAAGTCTCAAATGTGTCAAGTTTTTAATTTAGATTAATGAACTATAGTGTATAACGGTTAATGTTAACCAAAACATTAAAAAAAACAAACAAAAAAAACATTTGAATTACCTGAAGTAAAATAACTATTAACTGAAATAAAATATTTAAAAAATATTTTATTTTAGCTAGTTGACAACACAGCATTTCTAATTTTTGTTTAGTTTAAGTACTTAAATAACTAAAACTAAAACTTAAAAAATATACAGATATATTTAACAAAAATAATAATAATAAAAATGACAAAAAACACAACAGAAATTACAGAAAAATCTCTAAATTGAAACTGAAAACAGAAAAAAAAAAAAAAAATATATATATATATATATAATAAAAATGACAAAAACACAACAAAATGACAATAAAAAATTATATAACAATGAAATTATAACAAAAATTCTCTAAAATTTAAATGAAAACAGAAAAAAACTATTTTAAGGAAAATGATAGCAGTATCTCAATGATAGTACAATATCAGTGGTTAATGATTGGTGTCTTTCATGAGGCTGTGAGGATGTCTACCTTTCTGCAGCATCTCTAGATGCTCCCAGAGGATGTCGCCCACAAAGTCAGGTGCCAGATCCAGGAATCGCTCTTTGCCCAGTGCACAGAGATTGGCCCCGTCCATGCTGAACTTACGGAAGTCCACATTCTTCAGACTGAACTCATTTACCGTCCAGGTCAACCATTCTCTGACATGGGCCTCTGTCCACTCGCGGGGGTCTAGAAAAGAGAAAGGGACAGATGCAATTTGTATTTTATTACATATGTTGTATAGATTGCATCATATTAAAGAAAGATACAGTATGTTTCTGTTTCATGATCAACTACAAAAATGTTTAAGCAAGCATGCTATGCCCATAAACTACCAAGACACTAATATTGTGTACTTGTAGTGCTGATGCATGCAATATTATAGCCACAGGTCCAGTGGCTCATGTGAAATTATCAGCTGATTTCCCTATAAATTTGATGCCATGATGAGAGGAACTGAAACAGCTGTAATTTTAGCCTACAGACCCACACACCAACTCTCTCTCTCTCTGCTGTGCATGCACTCCACAACTGCTATTTCCAGACAGACGCAGACCCGACACAGACTTCAGCCTCCCCAGACACAGCAAGCAAAGCCATCCTGCGGTCTGCCATAGTTTGGGAAGCATAATTCATAACCTCTGCTGCTTCAGAGTGCCATGTGCCTATCTAGCAAGATCTCTTTTTAGGCAATCTGATTGTGGTCATTTCAAAAACAGCCTAGTGCTACAGAATACTGAGCCAGGAACTTTCCCTTAAAGAGAGAGAGCTACAGAAATATGGATATAGGGTTTACTCTAGAGAGTTATTAGAGAGTGTTTTTATTTAGATGGAAGTGCTGTAGAGTTGGACCTTTTGGGATGGAGAGCCGCTGTTGCTCCCTGGTGAAGCCGCTGAATGTGGCCAAAAGAGCCTGTGACATCATTTCTTTACTTCCTGGAGTCAATAAGGGAACATCCGCACACTCCAGATCTGTTGGACCAAACACAGACAAATATGTCATCACATAATCTGAGATTAACTGCAGATATACTATATTCCACCAAAAAAAAAAAAAAAAAGTTCACATCTCACAGGGGAAAAAACAACTCAGTTAGGGAGAAACAAATAAATAAAGTACAAATGAGTAAAATAATTAAAAAATAAGTAAAATAAAATAATTTAAAATAATAATAAATTAATTAATGAATAAATAATAAATTATACTACATTTCACAAAAATAAAATAAAGTGACAATAAAATCAAGCCAAATCAAAAAATCAAAAATAAATAAATAAAATAAATAAATACAAATCAAGGACAAAATAAAACACTCCATTGTCGTAAGATATAAAATATTTTACAAAAATAAAATAAAGTCACAACAAATAAAAAATAAAACTAATGATCATTTTACCTTTTTTTTTTACTTGTTTTTTTACTTCAAGTAAAATAAAATCAAAGGCAAATCAAGTCAAATCAAAGAAAACACACTACATTACTTCACAAAATATTACAAAAAATAAAAAAATAACTAGATCAAATAAAAAATAAAATTAAGTAAAATACTTCAAATTAAATGAGTAAAATTAAATAAATCAAGCCAATTTAATTGAAACACATATTACAGTTCACAAAATATAATTCACTAATAAAATAAAAAATCTACTACATTCCAAGTCAAAATCCAACAAAATAAATAAATATATACTGCGTTCATAAAATCCCAGATCTCAGAGTTTCATTTCCACAAAATTACTCTCCAGACCAGAAGTAAGTCAATCAGTGTGAAGAATTACATCATCATATACAGCGAGAAAACCAGCAGCATCAGCATCACACACTTAAATGTAGTTGTCTTACAGGCCTACACACATCAACAACCTCCAACCTGACCTCCTACACTGCAGCTCAGAGCCAAGGACAGTGTGCAAACACACCGAGTGTGTGTCACAGGTCAGATTCTACACCGATGACCACCTTCCCACAATCCCTTCCGCCCAGCAAGCTGTCCCATTTCCGTCTCCAGCCACAGACAGATGGGCCTCTGTTGGCAGGGGTCAATAGTTAGGGGTCAGAGGTCGTGGCAGAGGGGTGATGATGTCACAGCAGGCTGCGGGCCGTCGAACAGACAGCGCAGTGTTGGAAAGATCGCCCTCTCTGCTCGTGGGCACCCGGCAGGACACAAAGAGGGCTTTGATGAGTTAAACAGTGCCCGATGACTTCCACTGATCCAATTAGGACTGTTCGAGAGAAAAGAGGGTCTAGGAAAAAAAACCCTGAGGGTTTGAAGAATGTCACAAAACAGAGCGAAGAATTCGCTGAAGGGACAGTAATGCGATCAAAAACACAAGGTGAGGGGTGGTTATTCTATTACTGGTGGCCGTCAAAAAACGCCCGCCTGTGACTCAGACGCAATGAATTCGTCCGGGAGCTAAATGCACAGTCCAGACTGCGGAAAGCCAACACTTTGTGTCTTTTTTTCACCGTCTGTGACTGCTTGTCTACTGACACCCAGATGTTCTGGCATCTCTGCGCGGTTTTGGAACTGCCAGCCCTGGGCGCCGTATGGGTTCGCGCTCGCTGTTGTCGATCCACATCACGACATAACCCAGCCAGGAATGCACAACAGCTGTCCCTCCCAACCTCCTTCTCCCGATCTGCAACCCCCGCTTGACTCAAACAGGGAAGGACTTGCGGTGATGCATTATGTGGAGCATCTAAATGGAGAAGAACAATGCAGTGCTCTCGTGTGATTCGATTAGAGCGAGATGCTGCAGTCTCCATTTACAGTGTTTAATTGCGCATTAGAGAGGCCATTCTACCAGCTGGACGTCAGCGGCTTCAGTCAATGCAGAAGAGGCCCATTTTCACATTAGATGATACAAGGCCAGAACTGGCAAGAAAGACTCCGGAAGACCCTGGTAAAGTGCAAATGTTCTTTTTTTTTTTTTTTTCTTCGTAAAGAAAGCATGTTTTTTTTTGAACAAAATATAAAACACAAATTGCAGTGAGGTTTTTGCATTAGTGACAAATGCAAAGTGCTTTCTGAACAAGAAAAACAGCAGCCTGGTGATTTGAAATGGTTGCATATTTAGATCAAATTAAAAGCCAAATGATAGCTCAGTCTGTGCATTCAGGGTTCAGAGGATGCTATGAAAATCAAATCAGAAAAAACATACACTGAGTTTATCTTTCTGTTAATGTATTATGTGTCTGCAGTGTTCACTTGAATTATGTTGCATGCTCACTTGGCAAAAACCATGTATCTGCAAGGACACCTGAAGCGAAAGGATAGTGAGCCGTTTTCAAAGAAAAGCCTTACATCAACTGATCTAATCTGCATGCTGTTACTACCGAAAGAGATGGAAGATGCATTCTGTGAATGCAAACGTTAACATTATCATTGGCCAATCACAGTCGTCAAACAGTATAACAAACTTAATCAAACACGCTCTGCCTTCTCTCATATTCCACTGGAGATCCAATTCATTTTAGTGAATCAGTCCGTTCTCATGGTTCATGTCAATAAATGATTCACTGATCAAATATACAATTCATTTGATCAAATAAACAATTCACCGGTTCATTTTAAACTCTGCGTCTTCTTTGTTGAAGACAAATATTTAGTTTAATGTTCATCACAATATTTTTACTTAAATCTTTTATGTGTAATGCATTATTAAGGGTTATTAAAGGGTATAATGCATTATAATTATTCATAATGTGCGTTGTAATACATCTTGTCGTAAATAATTATAACTGAATTTAAAATGCATAGTTTAACAATGAATTGTATTAACTCTGGTTAAAATTATTCATTAGATTGTACAATGCATTATAAAGTGCATTACAAGGCATAATTAATGCATTAAATTTACTTTTATAATGCATTATACATAAAGGCTTTAAGTATTAATTTCAAGAGTTACACTTTCATAATGTTCCCTTAAATACCTGAAATGCAGAAACTTTTCTGGCAACCTTTAGTTTTTTTTTAAAGTATAGCTTGTCCAACTACTTTAAATGGTGGTTAAACTTCAAATCAGCTTTGCACAGTTGATCACACAGACATTCCAACATTATGTTCTTCTGTGAAGCAAATGAATCATTAGCTCAGCATGTGAAGTTCAATGAATGAAACGAGCATTGTATTAATTTCCATAGAGAGTAACTATACATCGCTAATAGCCGTAGATATGAATCCTTGATAATTCTGTCCACTGAACTGCATTAGGCCCAAAAGATCTTGGGTCTGAGCCATACAGTCCCACACGGCAACCCTTCATATCGCACGGAAACAGTGCAGGTGTGCATTGGGCGGTGTGGATGAGTGCAAGTCGGCCTGTCTCAGCTCTCTGCATTAGTCAGGGGGCTGTGAAATTGTGATTATGGTCATGAGGCCCTGGTGGTCTCATGGAGTCAGGTGTGGTGGGGAGGGGTCGGATGATTCACTT